>BSBK01012606.1:0-147500 GCA_027943335.1 Chamaecyparis obtusa
CACCTTCAAAGGAAACTCATTGGTATCATGGGTTGTCAATCCAATTAGTTTCTAGAGACCTATCTTGGCTTCCCTCTTATGGTCAAGAAGGTGACCCACAATTTTGGAATTCAATATTGGAGATGATACAAAATACATTAGCTAGGTGGAAAGGTATAATTATGAGTAGTGCTAGAAAATTATAACTCTTATGTTCTTCCCTTCAAGGTATCCCAATTTACTTTTTATCACTTTCTAAGATCTCCAATGGCATGGCTAACAAACTAGAGAATATTCAATGGAACTTCCTATGGACCAGAATGGACGAAAAGGCTAGATTGAGTCCAGTAAACTAGGACAATATTTGCAAATCCAAATATATGGGAGGTTTGAGAATAAGGAAGATATCTTACATTAAAAAGGTTTGTTAACTAAAGTGGGCTTGCTTCTTTTGGGTAAGATTTGTGGATTGGTGCAAGATTATAAGAGAAAAATACTTCAGCAATTATTTCTTTTGAAATTTATTATTCTCAGGCCCATGACCTCCCTAATGGTTCAAAAATATGGAACAATATTGTAAAATGTAGGAAGTCTCCTAAAAGATGGATTAAAAGAAATTGTCAATGGGGAAAGAATTATTTTTTGGGAAGATACCTAGATTGGCATTAAGGCTTTAGCCTTGTAATATTTTAATATTCTAATGAGGTACTTCAATCCCTTGTCTAGTTGCTTTGTGGATGACTATATCACCCCACATAAGAGGTGGAAAAGTGTGTTGAAGGCTTTGGAAATGACCTAAATTTTTCCCCTTGGGCAAAGGATCTTTAGAGTCTTTTAAAGAATGTTTATATTCCATTGTTTCCTAGGGAGGGACATAATTTTTGGGAAATATTCTATCAAGGTCATTCTATGTTAAGTTGGATTACTTGCACCTTCTTAGCTCCTCTAACAACCCAATGTGCTGGAGACAAGTGTGGAAATGTTAATTCCTACCCAAGATTAACATCTTCTAGTGGATATCCCTACATGGTAAGATCCTCACTCAAGACAACCTCATAAGGAGAGGCTTTCAATTAGTCATCTTATGTGTGTTATGCAAAATTAATGAGGAAATTAGTAACCACCTCCTTATCCATTGCTCTTTGCATCAACAATCTTGTACAAAATTCTAGAAGGATTCAACATAAAATGGATATTCAAGGAGAATTTGCAGAAATTTATTTATAATTGGGAATGCCAATCTTACCTCCCTCTAATCAAACAAGTTTGGGAGATAATCCCTCCTCACATATGATGGTTATAGAGAGAGAGAGAGAGAGAGAGAGAGAGAGGAGAGAGAGGAGAGAGAGAGAGAGAGAGGAGAGAGAGAGAGAGAGAGAGAGATGAGAGAGAGAGAGAGAGAGAGAGAGAGAGAGAGAGGAGAGAGGAGAGAGAGAGATGAGAGAGAGAGAGAGAGAGAGAGAGAGAGAGAGAGAGAGAGAGAGAGAGAGAGAGAGAGAGAGAGAGAGAGAGGGAGAGAGAGAGAGAGAGAGAGAGAGAGAGAGAGAGAGAGGAGAGAGAGAGAGAGAGAGAGTATATCTTTAGGGATTGTGAAAACTTAGATGACACTATGCTAACGATCCTTGTGACATAATTTTTGGAAAACATCTCAATTTTCAAGTGGAAACCCTCGATGGCTCCACATAAATCTCTGATTATAAGGTGAGTAGATAGTGGAAATTGACAAATACTTTGTATGTCTTTGATAGTTCTAAGAGATAAGCTAGGTTTAAAACAACATTGTTAGAACCTACCCCCCATGGTATAAGATAAATTTAGATGGGGCTACTAGAAATGAGAAAGTGGTGGGAGGTGGTATTATATGGGACTATTACAATCTAGGGTTGTCATTGCACCAAAAGATCAACCTCTTAATGCCTAATACAACCACTAGACTTATAGAAGACACACGAGGTGATTAAGCCATGTCACAAATATTGAAGGGGGCACTGACCATTTTTCCAAAATCTCCCCCCTCAATGTTACCTGAGGGGAGTTAAATATGTGACCAAGCTGTAACACCACTTGTTACAAGCTAGGGTTACCGTTGGACCAAGAGATCAACCGCTTAATGCCGATACAACCACTAGACTTATAGATGACACAGGAGGTGGCTAAGCCATGTCACAAATCTTGAGGGGAGTGCTAACCATTTTCCAATATGGACCACAAGGGAGGTTTTATGTTAGATTTTAGTGGAAAAATGGACTCCTCATCTAGTAACTAGGCTGAAGTCGTGGCTATTTTATGGGGTTTTAAATTCACCCTCTCAATTGGAATTAAATGGCTAATCATAGAAGGGGAATCAATACTGATTGATGAATCCATTGAAGGTAATAGGGAAGTCAATTGGAGGATTCGAAGCATTTTGATGGACATAAGGGATATGTTGACGATTTTGGAGGAATTCATAATACAACACATTTTCAGAGAGGATAATGTTGTGGTAGATTTGTTGGCTGTTGTTGGTATTGAGTGGGTGGAATTTCTTTTCTAGAAGCAATTGGCGAACCTCTCAGAATCTACCAAATCCCTTATAGGTCGAGAGAAATAGTACTACCAATAATGATGATACAAATTATTCTACAAAGATAAAACTTTTATTGCTTACTTGGGTCAATGTTGAGGAAAGTGAGATATACCCACATTATGAATTCAAATTCCTACTACTCTCATATGGGTACTTGTGGGACCCACAATCCTACATGTATTAAAAACTTGGCCTTGACATGTTAGTTCATGATATTTCATGATATTCCTAGGTACAACTCTAATTATATCTTTAATTGGGAAATCACAATGAAAAATAAATAGGATTTTTTTTAACATATGGATAGATTCTAGACACTTCTTTCAGAATTCAAAAAATGATAAGGTTGCAATTAAGTCATGTGATCTCCCATGCATTCATAGGATCTAGATCTTATTGGTTTTAGGACAAGTCACTTTTGGAATCATGAATGACTAGGCGCAACTACTATTGTCGAAGCGAGAGAAGAATAAGGATACGAAGAATTGATGTGGTTTGCCTTCTAAGTGTAGATGGAGGTGAGGGATGGTGTTCTTGATTTGGAGAACTTGACTAGGGTTAGGTGATTTTTTTTCTTCTATTAGTAGACTCTGATTGATGCTTAGGGATCATATTTTCTCATATGGCCTTGTGTGGCTTTTAAATCATGTTTTTAATTACTCTATGCACTATATGCTCAATAATTGCCCTTATGGCTATAGGATGTTAAGTATGGCTTTTAGACTCATATGGTTAACTACTATAGTTTATTTCATGGTTTTCTTTATTAATAACTTGGATAAGGGGATGGATGGATTTGTGTTTATTTTTCTGACCTCCAGCTTCTGGGAGGGGTTTTTGATATTAGTAGACTTTGATTGATTCTTAGGGATCATCTTTTCTCATATGGCCTTGTGTGGCTTTTAAATCATGTTTTTTATTACTCTATGGACTATATGCTCAATAATTGCCCATATGGCTATAGGATGATACGTATGGCTTTTAGACTCATATTGTTAACTACTATAGTTTATTTCATTCTTTTCTTTATTAATAATTTTGATAAGGGGATGGATGGTTTTGTGTTTATTTTTGTGACCTCCAACTTCTGGGAGGGGTTTTTGATATTAAGGGAGGGCATGCTGCCAACTTGCTGACTTTTTGTTGTTAATGTGTTGTCTAGTTCTTTCACTATCTATGTGCAGTAAGTGCTAATCTGTGGCCTAGCCATGTTTAGTTTTTTTATTCAAGAGTAATCCTCCTTGTTTTAGCTGCTTTAATTTAAAAAACAAATATAATACATTACATTTAAATATAAATATGGTGTATTATATATAATTCAAATCTATATAATTAGTCTTTAAAAAATATTTAATTCACAAACATTTTTCCTCTAAACTATTTTTTTTTTCTATTTTGAGTAAAATAACAAGTGTCTATGTGTACTTTTAAAATATAAAAAAATTATCATATTTAATAAATTATGTTATATAAATTAGACTTTAATTTATACAATAATAAATAAATATAATTAATTTTAAATATATGATTTATAATACAATATTATATTAAAATATGTGTATATAGTTTTAATTTTTTTCTTCTCTTTTTGTTCAACTAATAACAATGCCATTTTCTCCTTTTTGTCACCTCTTTTGGTGCAATAACTTTTCCCTTTGAAAAGGAAGCCCAAAATTCTTCCTATCAATTGTCATTACAATTATTTGAATTATTTATCAACTATCCCTACTCATAAGCAACCAACAATAGCCTACACTTTCCTACCTTTAATACTTCAAGTTCCTCTCATAAGATAATGGATATCGATAGGGGCTTCTGTGAAGAATTGAGATTTTTAGTATCCTTCCTTGGGTGTATGTTAGGATTCATGTATAGTTTTAGTCTCTTTGTATTTTTATATTTAATTATTTTAGTAAAATTTTTATAATATCATAATATAATTAACTATGATTATACCCATTAGGTAACTTGGGCTGCCAACTCAAATCCTAGATGGGTCAAGTTGAATTTCTATGGCTCATCATTAGGTAACCTTGGTTGAGAGGGAAAGGGTGATCTCTTAAGAGAAATGTTAGGCAATATTGTGTTGGCCTTCATGGTGAATTTATTCAAAATTTCCCACATGGTGGAGGTTGTGGCTTCTTACCATGCCATTGAGTTGGCAGCCATGCATTGTTTAAAAAATGATATAGTGAAAGGTGATGTGAGGAATATAATTATGACGTTGAAAGGTGCAAATACCCCAAGATAGGAAACAAGGGATGTCATCATGAAAATAGAAGGGTTATTGGACACTGTAGATAGTTTTAGGTGGTAGCACACATTTGGGGAAGGTAATGAGGTAGCTCATAGGATGGCTATGATGGGTCATTTTATGAATTATATTAATACTTAGTTTTCCAACCAATATCTTCCTCATGTTGTTCATGAGGAGATTTTGAAAGATATGTCCACTCTTGGCAATAAAGGTACTTTTTCCTAAACTTAACAATGATGGGAAAAGCTTTTCATTTCATTTGGGCTACGAGTTTTAAGATTATCCTCCAAGTTTCTCTTTGTATTCTAATTTCTTCCTTGTTCAGAAGTATCCATGGTTGTGATTCTCATATCAATCTAGAGAGTGAGCTCAATAAAATTGAATTGGAATACTATTATGAATTTGAAAATAATTACATTCTTTGGGCTATTATTTAGGCTAGTTATGTGGACCAATATGTCAAGGATATGAAGGGATATAAGATAGAAAAGTTTGAGAAATTTGTTGAGTCACAGGAAAAAAACAAGGTAGTCACTAGAGGTGTATCATTGGTGGTTTTTATGGATTCTATTGCACCAACTACTGGTCTGATTACTGAAGGTAAAGCTATACCTATAAATTCTAATGGGCATTACAAGCCATATATGAAGACATCTCTTGGCCCTAGTGAAAGAATCCCCTGATTATAGAATGGGTATAACAAGATCTTCTGAGAGGGTGGAACGATGTTGTGATGGTGCTGACAAAGTTCATTAACCTTGAGGGAAGGTTCAACAAGTTTCATTCTCACA
Organism: Chamaecyparis obtusa; assembly: GCA_027943335.1. Lineage (NCBI taxonomy): Eukaryota > Viridiplantae > Streptophyta > Pinopsida > Cupressales > Cupressaceae > Chamaecyparis > Chamaecyparis obtusa. The sequence continues at coordinate 5,597 of BSBK01012606.1, forward strand.
TCCTTCCTATGCTTCATCAGTTTTGTCATGATGTCAAGTTTAATTTTCCATTTTTGATCTTTTCTTCACTATTTCATTTGGTTTCTAAAGTTAAGAATTTATGTATTTTGTTTTTGTATTGGCATTCATTGTGTTTATTCTCTTCGTTTACAATTTTTATTTGGTCTTAACCTATAAGGCTAGCCCTGACCCTTTTTTGATGGTGAATCTTAATAACCCTAAAAATAGTCATATTCAGTCATCTGTTGTGTTCCCCCCATCCCATGGGTCCACTAGGGTTTATCCTCTTAGAAAATCCAAGTAAAGAGACCTTGGTATTGAAAATATTAGGGAATAAACTATGGTTGTGTCAGAGGATTCTCGTCCTCATGATCTACTTAGTTTGACTACATCCTAGAAAATACCATTGTTAAATACCCCTTGTTATACCAAAACCATCCTTCCACTATCTTTTTTCCTTAGGGGTACCTGGGTGATCATGTGATTCCTTAGGATATTTCTTCTCCATCTCTTACAAATTCCACCCCTACTGAAGAGTAGTATAATATCATCAACATTGGAAAAAGGGTCATCAAATTACGTATATTTTATAATAGAAAAAATAACATTAGTAAATGGCTCATTATAAAACTTTAAACTACAAGGAAGAAGATCAATAGGCTAGAAGAAATACAAAGGTGCAACATAAGGTAGGGGGTTGGACCCAAAGAAAGGGAGATGAAAGTATGTGGGGTGTGCCTAAGGATTTTGCACATAAACTTGACAACTGAGAGACTGTGGAAGACTAGATAAAAGAAATCAAGACTCAAATTCCTTTAGAAGAGGAAAACTGTAAGATGATGAAAAAATTTGGTGAATTTGAAGGATAATCAAACTCATCTCAACACGAAATTATAGGATTTGGTTTATTTTTCAAGCTAATGATGGGAAAAGATTATTATGTCTTTCAATACTCTACAGGCTAAGCTAGAAAAAAAAGGGCCAAGCATAGGAAAACCGATGAAATTCTTCACGTGGAATGATGGAACCTCTCATGATGCAAGTTTTCTTCCATTTAAGAGGACTTCTTTTTTGGACAAGCACAAGGAGCTAAATGAAAATTGGAATAGTGTTAAACTACTCCTTTTTTAGTGTCTAGTGACTAGTTATGTTCCATGGTTTTGTTTCTGGTTCTTTTCTTAGTTTTTTTTTCTATATAGTTAGTTGATTGAATTCAATTCTTGGGAATTTATTTTGATCTTTCTATAAGACTTGATATTACTTTTTGTTGGGTTCATGCCCTATCTCTCTTGACTAGATCAGAACTATGATTAAATAATATACTAAATATTAATTACCTATCTATGGTGAACCAATATAATGTAATTAATGACTTATCTTGTGAAATATGATATTAATTAATTAAAAATAAGTTAGTATTATCAATTGATAAATTTTAATATTTTTCTAATGCTATTACTATATAAAATATTATTATGATTACATTATAAAAATGATCTTATCATTAAATAATTCATAAGATCTATAATTCTTCAACTATTGTTTATACATATATTTGTATTAGATGAGTTATTATATAATGTTCTCTTTTATAAAATTATAACGTTCATGCGTATATAAATTGGAACGTTATAAAAATTGGAACATTAATTAATAGGAAGAAATAACTATTGTTAAAAATAACTATATATAATGTTCCCTTTTATACATATATATTTTGACCTAGATGAATTACGTATTTTTTCCAAATTTTTGGAACTACATATTCAACTTAATTCTTACAATTAGTGCTTGCATAGAATCAACCCATTTTCATCAAAACCACCAAATCTCAAGAAAAATTTATGTGCATGTATTTGTAGCCAAGAACTCAAACATGGCCCAACCACCTAGATTGAACCTAGATGTCTAATCTATACTTTGGAACCGATGTTGGACTCTAATACATAATCAAGGTACAAGAGTCGTTAAAAATTATTTTATTCTACAAATAGCTTAAACATTAAAAAAATAAAATTAGTGTGACCTATCTCAATATTCCAAATGCCCTCTATACATGTTTCCATAGTGCATCATGCCTAAGCAGCCAATATGTTCATCTATGTGGAATCCTTACTCTCACTTATGGGAAACGTTATACAACGATCATAAGGTGAAGAAGACAAAATAATTATAGAAAAGTATAAAAAATAAGTTATTTATGGTAGAATTGTTTTAATCCTAAATTTGCACATTTCATTCATTTCCTTATAGCTTCATCTTGTTATTTTTTTTCACATTTTTTGTTGTCTTAGAATTGTGATTCTACTCTTTCTTCTCTAAATGCTTGATCCTCAAGTTTCTCATTTCTAGAATAATTTTTGGGAAGAGTCTACTATTGCAAAAGATTTTAAATAATAGAATATTTTAATAGTCTTCTTGACATTTTTATGCATTATGTTGAATATATTCATAACCTCTTATTTTTTTAAGTTTATCTCCTTTATTCATGTTTTAGATTATGAAATGTTATATAAGTGATTATTTTCTTGAATAGACTTTTAGTGTTAATTGCACTTGGAATCTTATATATTTGGTGTCCCTTCCTTCTATTATATCTTTAGAATTTGTATAGATCTTTGAGAATGGTTTGGTATATCTATCGATATTTCTTGTTCCTAATATATTATGGTTTACATTTTTAATGTTGTTCTTAGTTATTCAAAGAGGTGGGTTTGTGGAAAACCCTCTTGAGCTTTTGATATTTGAACATTAGTGATTTTTATTGGTAATTGGAAATCTCTTGTAAAATTATATGATAATCTAGCAAATAATTTATTATTTTACCTAAATAATTGTAAATAAAGTAATTGATTTTTTATATTTTAAGAAAGAAAATTAATATGTTAACTTATTAATTGAAATTTTATGTAAAATAGTGTAAATATCTTTAAAATAAATTAATTTAATTTTTTACATGAATTTATTATAAAAATGTATCTAGTAGTATAAAATCCAATAAACTATATAAAAAAAATTAACCATATGTAATTAAAAATAATGCTTCAAATAAAAAATACTTAAATAACCAAATCCTTTATAATATATTTAAATTTAACAAAACAAAAATCAATAGAGGGTTTCCCTTTTCTTAATGTTATCCAACACGGATGATTACTTTAAGCCATTTTTTATAATTTAAAAGCTTAGTGTATAAAATATAATTTATTATAGTTGAATATTTTAATATTTAATTATTGACAAGTAGAAATATATAGTATTGAAGAAAATGTTTTATCTTATTACTTTTCTTTTCAAATTAAAATATTAAAATAAATTTAATATCAATATTCAAAAAGTAGGATATAATAGTTATCATGGATTTCAAAGTAAAAATAAAATAAAGAAAGGAAAATTATAAATGATAAATTCTATAAATGTAAATTAAAAGTTATGTAAAAAAAGAAATAAGATTATATTATATATTATTTTTTCATTTATTTCTATATCTATTTTATTTATTTATATATATAAATTCTCAAGTTTTAAAGCACCTCTGTGAGCATCACCTAGATCCAATGAGTGCTAAGTGTTCCATTCATTCTCATGAGAGATGGGTTTATGTGCACCACTACTCATGAATCATGGGTCAATGAGTTTGACTAAAAAACCTACACAGTTGAATCCTGATAGCAATATCACAATTTGACTTTCTATGGAAAATATCTCCTACTTAAGATGGATTTTTGAAAGAATCCCCTAATTATAGAATGGGTATAACAAGACCTTCTGAGAGGGTGGAAGGATGTTGTGATGGTGCTAAAAAAGTTCATTACCCTTGAGGGAAGGTTCAACGGGTTTCATTCTCACTTCTTTCCTATGCTTCATCAGTTTTGTCATGATGTCAAGTTTAATTTTCTAGTTTTGACCTTTTTTTCTCTATCTCATTTGGTTTCTAAAGTTAAGAATTTATGTCTTTTGTTTCTATATTGCATTCATTGTCTTTATTCTCTTCATTTACAATTTTTATTTGGCCTTAATCTCTAAGGCTAGTGTCGACCCTTTTTTGATGGTGAATCTTAATAAGCTTGAAAATAGTCCTATTCAGTCATCTGTTGTGTTCCCCCCATCCCATGGGTCCACTAGGGTTTATTCTCTTAGAAAATCCAAGTACAGAGACCTTGGTATTGAAAATATTAGGGAATAAACTATGGTTGTGTCAGAGGATTCTTGTCCACATGATTTACTTAGTTTGACTTGATCCTAGAAAATACCATTGTTAAATCCACCTCTTTATACCAAAACCATCCTTGCACTATCTTTGTTCCTTAGGGGTACTTGGGTGATCATGTAATTCCTTAGAACATTTCTTCTCCATCTCTTACAAAGTCCACCACTACTGAAGAGTAGTATAATATCATCAACAATGGGAAAAGGGTCGTCAAAATATGTATCTCTTATAATAGAAAAAATACTATCACTAAATGGCTCATTATAAAACTTTACACTACAAGGAAGAAGATCAATAGGCTAGAAGAAATACATAGGTGTAACATAAGGTAGGGGGCTAGACCCATAGAAAGGGAGATGAAATAATGTGGGGTGTGCCTAAGGATTTTGCACATAAACTTGACAAGTGAGCGATTGTGGAAGACTAGATAAAAGAAATTAAGACTCAGATTCCTTTAGAAAAGGAAAATCTTGAGATGATTAAAAAATTTGGTGAATTTGAAGGATACTCAAACTAATCTCAACAAGAAATTACCAGATTTGGTTTCTTTTTTCAAGCAAATGATGGGAAAAGATTATTATGTCTTTCAATACTCTATAGGATAAGCTAGAAAAAAAGGGGCCAAGCATAGGAAAATGGATGAAATTCTTCACGTGGAATGATGGAACCTCTCATGATGAAAGTTTTATTCCTCTCAAGAGGACTTCTTTTTTGGACAAGCACAAGGAGCTGAATGAAAATTGGAATAGGGTTAAACTACTCCCTTTTGAGGGTCTAGTGACTAGTCATGTTCCATGGTTTTGTTTTTGGTTTTTTTTTAATTTGTTTTTCTATTTAGTTAGTTGATTGAATTCACTTCTTGGGAATTTATTTTGATCTTTCTATAAGACTTGATGTTACTTTTTGTTGGGTTCATGCCCTATCCCTCTTGACTAGATCAGAACTATGATTAAATAATATACTAAATATTAATTACCTATCTATGGTGAACCAATATAATGTAATTAATGACCAATCTTGTGAAATATGATATTAATTAATTAAAAATAAGTTAGTATTATCAATTGATAAATGTTAATATTTTTCTAATGCTATTACTATATAAAATATTATTATGATTACATTATAAAAATTATCTTATCATTAAACAATTTATAAGATATATAATTTTTCAACTATTGTTTATACGTATATCTGTATTCGATGAGTTACTATATAATATTCCCTTTTATAACGTTATAGTTTTCATACGTATATAAATTGGAACATTAATTAATAGGAAGAAATAACTATTTGTTAAAAATAACTATATATAATGTTCCCTTTTATACGTATATATTTTTGAGCTAGATGAATTATGTATTTTTCCAAATTTTTGGAACTACATATTTGGCTTAATTCTTACAATTAGTGCTTGCATAGATTCAACAAATTTTCATCAAAACCACCAAATCTCAAGAAAAATTTATGGGTATGTATTTGTAGCCAAGAACTCAAACATGGCCTAACCACCTAGATTGAACCTAGATGTCTAATCTATACTTTGAAACCGATGTTGGACTCTATTACATAATCAGGGTACAAGAGCGGTTAAAAATTATTTTATTCTACAAATAGCTTAAACATTAAAAAAAAAAAAATTAGTGTGACCTATTTCATTATTCCAAATGCCCTCTATACATGTTTCCATAGTTCATCATGCCTAAGTAGCCAATATGTTCATCTATGTGGAATCCTTACTCTCACTTATGGGAAACCTTATACAATTATAAGGTGAATAAGACAAATAGTTATAGAAAAGTATAAAAAATAAGTTATTTATGGTAGAATTTTTTTAATCCTAAATTTGTGCATTTCATTCATTTTCTCATAACTTCACCTTGTTATTTTTTTTTCACATTTTTTGTTGTCTTAGAATTGTGATTCTACTCTTTCTTCTCTAAATGCTTGATTCTCAAGTTTCTCATTTCCAGAATAATTTTTGGGAAGAGTCTACTATTTCAGAAGATTCTAAATAATAGAATATTTTAATAGTCTTCTTAAATTTTTATGCATTATGTTGAATATATTCACAATCTCTTATTTTTTTTTAACTCTATCTCCTTTATTCATATTTTAGATTATGAAATGTTATATAGTTGATTATTTTGTTGAATAGACTTTTAGTGTTAATTGCACTTGGAATCTTATATATTTTGTGTCCCTTTCTTCTACTACATCTTGATAATTTATATAGATCTTTGAGAATGGTTTGGTATATCTATGTATACTTCTTTTTCATAATATATTATGGTTTACTTTTTTTAATGTTTTTATTAGTTCTTCAAAGAGGTGGGTTTGTGGAAATCCTAGCTATTGTTATTGATATTTGGAAATCTCTTGTAAAATTATATGATAATCTAGTAATTAATTTATTATTTTACCTAAATAATTGTAAATAAAGTAATTGATTTTTTATATTTTAAGAAAGAAAATTAATATGTTAACTTATTAATTGAAATTTTATGTAAAATAGTGTAAATATCTTTAAATAAAGTAATTTAATTTGTTATGTGAATTTATTATAAAAATGTTTCTAGTAGTATAAAATCCAATAAACTATATAAAAAAAATTAACCATATGTAATTACAAATAATGCTTCAAATAAAAAATACTTAAATAACCAAATCCTTTATAATATATTGAAATTTAACAAAAAAAACTCAATTAAGGGTTTCCCTTTTCTTAATGTTATCTAAAATGGATGATTACTTTAAGCCATTTTTTATAATTTAAAAGCTTAGTGTATAAAATCTAATTTATTATAGTTGAATATCTTAATATTTAATAATTGACAAGTAGAAATATATAGTATGGAAGAACATTTTTATCATATTAGTTTTCTTTTAAAATTAAAATATTAAAATAAATTTAATATCAATATTCAAAAAGCAAGATATAATAGTTATCATGGATTTCAAAGTAAAAGTAAAATAAAGAAAGGAAAATTATAAATGATTAATTCTATAAATGTAAATTATAAGTTATGTGAAAAAAGAAAAAAGATTATATTATATATTATTTTTTCATTTATTTCTATATCTATTTTATTTATTTATTTATATAAATTGTCAAGTTTTAAAGCACTTCTGTGAGCATCACCTAGATCCAATGAGTGCTAAGTGGTCCATTCATTCTCATGAGAGATGGGTTCATGTGAACCACTACTCATGAATCATGGGTCAATGAGTTTGACTAAAAAACTACACAGTTGAACCCTGATAGTAGTATCGCAATTTGACTTGCTGTAGAAAATATCTCCTACTTATCAAGATTTAAATAATTTTTTTAAAATTATTTAATAATAACTGTTAAACTAAATTAGAAAACTTTTATATTTTAAAGAAATTTAAAATAATTTTTAAACCAAAAATTCAATACTATTGACAACATTATTTTCTTCAGATAAAAGAAAACCAATTCATTAAAACTACATAGAAATTAATATAAACATTTATGTAGCCTATAGCATAAGTGGAATATAAGCACTCCAAATTGATGTTAAAATCATTTAAAAAATTTCATATCAAACCATTTAATAAATTTTTTATTTTTCACAATTTATAGTATTTCGTCAACTAAAAACAGTTAAATAACTAAATCCTCATTTAATAGGGGAGGGTCACCATCAAATTCGATTCTGGGCCTCCTCTTGTAGGATTATAGTAAATGATTTGCGCTACATTTCCCGACATGTATGAGATTGAAAGAAAATAAGATTATGTTTCAAATTTATTAGACAGCAAGCCTTGGAGATATCAGAGAAACAACAGGCAAAACGATATATGTTTAATCAACATTGTTTTCGTCCTTCGTAAGCAGAGGGTCGGCTGTACAATTTTTAAGCTATCCTTCAATTTTTTATTTAGTATAATAAATGTTGTCCTTATATTTTCATTTTAATAACAACTTTTTGTATATATGTTTAAATCATGGTTATGTTCGTTATAGAATATAAAAACAATATCCATATTTTAATTTTGATATAAAATAAAGTAATATAAATTTGAATACAAATAGATACTGTATAAAATATTTTAATTAATATGTTTTCATATGCCAACTGATGGACACGAAACGTAACCGATAATAAGACTGTGTTTCATATTTAGTGAAACATAACGATGGGAAATATCGTAGAGAAAACAAGCAAACATAATATTCATTAAGAGCATTATTTTGGTCGGTGGTTTCCTAATTTTAACCCCTCACTACCATGATTGAAATTTCATTATCGTCCATCATATTTGTCTCTTGTTATTGGAATGACATAGAAATATTAGATTCCACCACCCCAATATAAAAATGTCTCTATTGACGTTTCTCTCTTTACAAACATATAATAAAGATATTTTAAATTTAAAATGTAGAGGTTAGATTTTTTATGAATAGTTGTTAACTGTTTCCGGCTTTACTGTATGAACTCTGGGATGATTTCCGCAGAGTATTTTAAACGAATAACATCTCATTGGAATTTTGGATATGCCCAACTACAGCAATAAATTCAGTGTATAGACAAGGCAGGGTAGCCGAGGGGCATCAATAAATCAATACAAGGCACCCCGCTCCCTGAAGTTTTCTGCAATAGTGGATCTGCTCAACTCCAGAATTGGGTCGTCCTATTTCAGCCCCAAATGTCCGAAGTGGACCTGCACGCACAAGCTAGGAAAATCCTTATAATTCATCATCTCGTCAGATATATATTCTTGAGCTATTTTAGATTTAAGAGAATGTTTGACGCTAGTATAGTTATTGTTAATCTAGCAGATAAGTAAGAAAGATATTTGATGTTGGTAGTTGTCATATTAGTTCCCGCCATGGAAGATAACTATTGTGGAGGGGGCTATCTTAAACAGTGATTAAAATAAATGCTAAAAGCCAGTAAAATTTTAGTATTTTTGAGATGTTTGTTAGTTCTTATGCTAATGCTAAGTTTGATCAGGAAAAGTTGCAAGTTTTCTAAATGTAAAATATATGAAAATTGTTTATCTATCATTGCATTGGATTTGAGCCGTGGCATCAGATTGTAGTTTTTCTCACACAGATTTCAAGAGGAGACAAGGCACGCTTATTAAGGTAATAGTAACAGATATTAGAAAAAAAAACAATTTTACACGAGCCTAGGACAGAACAACGAACTTCAATACAGAGGATAGGGCCCCAAAATTGAGGTCTTTGAGATTACAGAGGTTTTGGTAATTGTTAAAGTAGGCGATTAGGGTTTTTTCTTTATTGCATGCTACTCTAATGTGGACAATCGTGGGAAACTGCACTTGTCTTAGGATTCGATTGCTTGTTTAATCCCCCCTTACTATTGTAGCCATTTGCTACATGTCTGTAATGAAAAAACAGTTTCATTTATGAAGAAAGGCAGAACTAGAAGAGGAGGAGCATTTTGCTCGTCTGGTTTGGGCGTTTGCATTTTTGTCTGTTTAATAATATTCCATAGTTTTACTCCAATTTTGTTTTCTGTTGCTTACAACATGATACTGGGTTCTCTATTGTGGAGATTTGAAATGTTAAATGCAGTTCCGTTCATTTTTTGTTTTGTCTATGATTTAGTTTTATGTTCTCTGGAAAGATTGATTTTATGCTTGCACCTTGTCTTCGTTAGCTTGGCTTCAAAAAACCTTTCAATGTAGCTTTTTGTTATTTGTAGTTGGAATGTTTACAAATTTGTTGGTATCCTCAGATATTTTTGTTAGTTCTATCTTATGAATGAGTTCTTTCTGTATAAATTTCGTGCTTTTGTGGTCGGAATTATATGGGAGGTGAAGAACTGATGATCTAGTAAGATTTTTGTTCTCCTTTCAGCAATGGTTTGTTCACTTAAAAAATTAAAATGATATTTTTTGCGTTTTATAATCTTTGGTCTGGTCTTTGTGTTTTTCAATCCTTTAAATCAACTTAGTGGATTAAAAAAACTTCTTTATTTTTTTGGTGTATTAATTTTTGTTTATCTAATTACACATAAGTTGATAACATGCAGATCCAGCCCAGGAATTACTGGGACATGTAGAAATTGCTACAACTATTAATCTAAGAGTGTCAGAGATAGAAATGCAAGGCAAAGATAAATAGTGGTGTCCACAAGGATATGAGCCAAAAGTAAGTTATCTTTTTAATCTTTGATGACTCCGAATTGTGGACTCTCTTGTAGATGAATTGTACAAAGCTTGTTGCAGACCACAAAGGTGACGAGTACTCGTCTTGCTTCAATTTCTACTTGGAAGGTTTTAGATTCTGTTCATTACTTTCCTTTTATTTTAGATTTGGTTAGTTACTTGCCTTCTATTAGGAATAGTTACCTCTGTCTATATGATTTAGATTGCTTTAGTGTATTAGAGTGTATTTATAGTGTGTCTATTATTTAAATTTGTCCATTTGGTAGGAAGAACAAACTTGATGGAAACCTACAACCCTAGCTTCTATAAATGAGGTATTGAGTTTTTTGGATGACAAACTTTTTGAATGTGCACATTGTCATCTTCTTATTTTGTAGGAATTGTTTTATGTTTCTTTCACTATTATCCAGATTAGGCACGGTGCTTTTGCTGGAGAGTTGTTTCAGACTCTCAATTGTCTTTGCATTTAGGAACCTTGTTTCCATGAAGTGGAACATTATCTTAAGTAGTTAGGTATTATTTTGTTGTGTCAGTCTAGTCAAATTTTTACATTATTTGGGATCTATGTGTGTTCCTTGAGTTAGATAGTCTAAACAAATTAATATTGTTGACTTGTACTAAACATATTTTACATGCTTGCTTTTTTAGGAATCCTAATTAGTTTTTAGAGTTTTTGGATTTGCCAATAAATCTGTTGGATTAGTACAGTAGATAAAGTTTCTATATGCAGAATAGATTTGTTTCATGTGATTCAAAACAAAAGTATAGAAGGATTATTAAATGACTTAATTTGTTTGGTCCAAGTTCCTTGATTTGTGAAGGTGAAATGTATCTTTAGTTGGAGATGTCTTTCTTAATACAGAGTGCACCTGTATCTCAATATTTTGGCATGTCTGGTTGTGAATCTTGTAATTTCCTTTTATCTTTGACGTGTAATATGGAAATAATTTTTATATGCAAACAATGTCTAGTAATAAAGCAAATTTGATTAATGGAAACACAAATATAAGTCTTGTATAAATTAATTGCCTTGTATTGTAGGAGATCATCACTAGCTCACAAATTATACTAAAGTCATGCATTAAATAGTATAAAGTTTTTTGGTTTATTCATCATTAGATATTTCCCATGTATGTGATTGACTATATAAAGAGGTAGTTTTCAAATCAATTAATCTTAAAGACAATTCTTTGAATTGTAGCTGGCAAAGGAGAAAGAGAAATTAATAATGCAGAAAGAGATGAATTGAATTAGTTTATTGAGAGAATACAAATTAATAGAGGAGAAAGAGATTGGATGGAAAAGAAGAGATGAATTGAATTAGCTTATTGAGAGAATATATAATGGATTTCATCATAAGACCACAAATTTTAATGCTAGAACTACATTTAGAAAGTTGATGTGAATCAAACCATGTACATGCAAGATAATACAATTACTAGCATTAAATTCAATTATAACCATGAGTGTACTTTTTATTAAATTAAAAATATATAATAAAAGAGAAACGGTGAACAAAAATGCCTTTCCTTTTTGTAATGGGTAAGGAAAATTGGAAGGCCAGATGCCTTTCATGGTTTAGTAGAAAAGTTGGCTAATTGAATATCTCAAGAATGAATTGTTTATGAACACTAAAAACATAGATGTTGTTAGATGTATAATACAACTATATAAATGGATATTTGCTCAAGAATATTCAGAAGTATAACTATTAAAGTGTTAGTCGATTTAGGTTGCTAGTACAAAACTAGAAGTCGTTCTTATATTTTTAAAAATTATTTCAATTTTGACATTGTAGTTTTTAGTACTCTTGAGTATCATATAGAATTCACAAAATTAAAGGTTTTGTTATATTTCATATTGTCTTGGGTAATTACTTTGAATTTATGCCATGTACGTTGATTGCAAAGGGTATGTGTGATTTTGTAGAAATAATGTTGTTTGCGATAATTTTTATTAGATTTTTTTTTAACAAAATCTTATATATTGTGGCTTAATAAGTATTATAGAAGAAAAGGTTCTTAGAAGTTATGTGATCAAAAATATTGTGGCTTAATATTGGGATCTAAAGAATGCCAATAAAAGTTCCATAATGCAAGTGAATGTGTGAATTTTAAAGTCTAGAATTAATGATGTCTATGAACTTTGCAGAGCTTGATTTGATAACATTTTTATAATTATTTTTTTTGTATTTATTAAGTAGCATTCCCACCATATCTTTTTCTCATAGATTGCAGCACCAGTTGTGCAACATGTCATTCAATAAACTAGTTTGCGTGCCTTGTCTACGTGTCTATGTTTCTGACATCCCTATTAGGGTAGTTGCAACAATATTTTAAAACTCTAGTTTCAGTCCAGGTAGGTCTTTGTTGCTACACTAGCAGATTTTAAAATACATCATGAGTGAAGGCAAACAAGAAAATCCCTGCAATTTTTATGTTGATTCTAATTTAATTTTTCTAATTTATTCTCTGCCATTATTGTATCACAAGCTTTATCAGATCAATTTTTTGTGCTTTAATCCCCTCTAATATTTTTTTGTCTTTAAATGTTGGTTGTTTCATGTTTCTTTCTTCCTATATCTTGTTGATTCACACATTATTTCCTCTCATTCACTATTTCTTCTTTTATTCTATTGTTTCATCTTTTATTTGCAATTGATAGAAAATATCTAGTGCATTCTCACTATACCCATTGTAAGCATATCCTAAAATATTATAGTCCTTGATCCCAAAGTCTAATTTGTGCATTCTCATGAATATTTTTTTAGTAGCTCAAAAAAAGACAAAAACAACATTAAAAAGATTCATAGGAGTTGACTAAAGATAAGAATGTTCTTTATGAGTGTTCATTGTTAGCTCAAACGATGAGAACTCAAGATAAAATAGTATGACATAGGACTAATTTTTCACATTGCTTGAATTGATTAACATGTAGCTGTCACCACACTAACAAATTGACAAATTGGGCTGCCCTATTCATCAAAGAACACAAATATTATTAACAAGGATGATGCTAATTTTACAAATGGAGTTTTTAAACATCTACATCACCTCTGTACGAAGTCTAAGAAATCTTTTTCTTAATTAATTACAATTTACTATTTTTTCCACTATATTTCAATCGCACTCCAACTATTGGTGACATTGTGAAGCTAAATATATTGAGAAGCTAAAAATGTTTGGATATAAGTTTTGAGCATACCTCTTATCTAGCATTCGATGACCTTCTTATTACCATATTTATCTATGAGTTTGACAATTATAGTTCACTGAAGTACACATCAATGATTGAATATGGTTTCCACTAAGATTTAGAAAGATTTTATAAGGATAAAGATTCACATTGTAATTTTTAGTGGCTAATATTCACCAATTGGCTAATTTTGGAAATTTGAGAATTCATATTTAGCTAATATTTCAAGATTTAATGAAACCTAAATTGTCATTTTTATAAAATTTTGATTTAGAAATATTTCAATCAAAAAATAATTTATTTTATAAAAAACTTGAACTCAAAAATTTGCCACAATATTTGATACATATTTGATTTGCGAGAATTTTATAAGTTATTGTAGAAATTTAAATTAATTCTCCAATAGTATATCATAATTATTAGTTACTTTAGGGATCTATCATTGACTTCTAGTTTCCATTATTGACTTAAAGTATAATCTAAAAATTCTACTATTTGGTTTGTAATGTTGGAATAACTTCATAATCTTATTACATTATTGTTTGGTATAACTACCATGCAGTAACTGTAGGAAGTAATGGTCCTCTAACAAATTGCAAATTGTACTATATACAAACTTATTTATGTTATCAAATATATTATGGAAGTTTCAATCTACTCTGTATCGATCCAACCTATGGTATCAGAGCAGACAAAGGATAATGTAGAGGTGATGGATTGTTCAGTCCTTATAGTCATAAATAGTGCATCATTTTATAATTTAGAAAATGAAAAGAAAGTAAAACTTGCAATCAAATTTGTAGTTAGTTATAAGAAAAATATATATTTGTATGCTGATGTGACATTCTTCCTAGCATATCTATAGAAGCTAAAGAGCAATAATCACAAAACAAAATAGAATAGGATAGAACAGAGGATATTCTATATTATGATAGCAAAAAAACAACTAACTTTTATTGCAACATGCTTCTTGTATATAAATTACATTTTCAGCCTGTAGCTTTATTAAAGCTTAAAAAAAATAAACTAACACTATCTTCTAGTTAATCATCTATGGTGGAATCTGCCAATATTAAGTGCTTGTAAAAGCAACATTAATTCCTTATTTTAAAACAGTCTAAAAAACAACTAATAGATTGCTGGAGGAAATGAAATCAACATCATTATCCTTCATACTCCCCCTTGATGCTGAGAGGACTCACAATTTGATCTTTGAGAGCCACAAATTGATCTTTTGTAACAGCCTTCATGAAGATTTATGCAATTTGATCCTTTGTGTTAACATACTTCAATTCAATCACTTTCTTCTGTACCAAATCTCTGATGAAGTGTTGTTTCAAATCAAAGTGTTTGGTCCTGCTATGATGAACTAGGTTCTTGGCCAATTTAATAGCACTTATGTTGTCATAAAAAATTATAGTAGGCTGAACTTGTACTTCTCCAATTTCTTCAAGAAGCTTTCTAAGCCATAAAGCTTGTGTGCCAGTTGAAGTGACCACAACATATTCCACTTCTGTAGAAGAGAGAGCAACCATACTTTGCTTCTTTGAACTCCATGTGATTAAACCAGAGCCCAAAGAAAAACAATTATCATATGTAGATTTCTGGTCATCCAAACTACCTCCCCAATTGGAATCACTAAAACCAACAAGCTCAAATTTTTTAGAAGAATAGTGAATTCCAAAATTGAGAGCGTTTTTCACATACCTCAAAATTCTCTTGGCTTCCTTCATATGTTCTTGTGATGGATTTTTCATATACCTTGAGATCAATGAAACTGAATAAGCAATATTAGGTCTTGTGTGAGTTAGAAACATCAAATTTCCAACAATGCTTCTGTATCATGTCTCATCAACAATTTTAGCACCATCATCTCTACACAATGTAACTCCATGAGCAATTGGAGTAGAAAGAGGTTTACAATCAGCCATATCAAATTTCTTTAGTATATCATTTTCATACTTTGTTTGACAAACAAAAATTTCATTTTCACGTTGATAAACCTCCATTCCCAAAACATACTTCATGAGACCCAAATATTTCATCTCAAATTCATTCATCATAGCAACTTTGAATTCATCTTTCATCTTAGAGCAACTACCCATATATAAAAAATCATCAACATACAAAGTAACAATGATAATATCATTACCTTCTTGCTTGTAATAAAGGGTAGGTTCACTCTTACTTCTTTGAAAGCCATTCTGTTGAAAATATCCATCAATCCTTGCATTCCATGCACGTGGTGCTTGCTTGAGGCCATAAAAATCCTTCTTTAGCTTATACACATGATCTTCTTTGCCTTGAACTTCAAAACCTTGTGGCTGTCCCACATATACTTCTTCTTCTAAGTACCCATTCAAGAAGGCACTTTTCACATCCATGTGATGAATAGTCCATTTCTTTTGAGCTGCAAGAGAGATTAGCATTCTAATAGTTTCTTGTCTTGCTACAGGTGCAAAAGTTTCTTCATAATCAATGCCATACCTTTGAGTGAAACCTTTAGCAACCAATTTTGCCTTGTATCTTTCTACACTCCCATCACTGTTATACTTGACCTTGTAGATCCATTTCGTGCCAATCTTCTTTTTCTCATGTGGAAGCTCTACAAGATCCCAAGTCTCATTCCTATCAATGGAATCCATCTCTTCATTCATTGCTTGCATCCACACCTCATTAGTATATGCATCTTCAAAACATGATGGCTCAAAATCAGCTTTAGCAAGTAATGCAAAATTTACTATCTCACCTATTGGATCCTCTTCATGTGCTTGATTTTGACACTTTTGATAAATATCACTTAATCTTCTTACCTTTCTTGTATTACTTGGGCTTGAGGATTGACTTCCACTTAGAATTGAAGAGGGGCTACTTGGTAGACTTGGAGATCTTATAATAGATTCATTAGCTGGCAGCTCATTATTATTATCAGCAATAATATCATCATCCAAAACTGATTTTGGCTTTTCAACATGGCCTTTTTGATTACCTTAAACTCCCCCTTCATCAAAAAGTGCATCTCTTGAAACAACAAGCTTATTAGTATGAGAATTATACAATCTATAAGCCTTGCTTTCCTCACTATAACCCAAAAAAATGCATGATTCACTTTTAGCATCTAGCTTTTGCCTATTCTGATCAGTTATACGAACATAAGCCAAACAACTGAAAACTTTAAAATGATTTACATAAGGTGTTTTCTCATACCATGCTTCATATGGAGAGATCTTGTCTAAGGAATTTGTAGGACTCCTATTGAGAATATAAATTGTTGTAGCAACTGAATCGGCCCAATAGGAATTGCTCAAACCCTTGGTTTGTAACAATTCCTTGCCATTTCTACCACAATATGGTTCTTCCTTTCAGCCACAGCATTTTGTTGAGGTGTGTATGAAGTTGTTAGTTGCATCTTGATCCCATTTATCTCACAAAAATTCTAAAAATCTTTTGACCAAAACTCTCCTCCACGATCTGTTCTCAAACATCTAATTGTGTTTCCTTTCTCATTCTCTACACGATCTTTAAACCTCTTGAAAGTAGCAAGGGCTTCATCCTTAGTCTTCAAAAAATACACCCAACACATGCGTGAGTAATCATCAATAAAAGTAATGAAATATGATGACTTACCCAAACTTTGTGTTTGCATAGGACCACAAATATATGAATGAACAAGTTGTAGGGGGTGATGAGCCCTCCATGCATTGCCTTTTGGAAATGAATCTTGTGCGTGCTTTCCTTTTGCACATCCTTCACAAATCTTGTTATGCTCTTCAACCTTAGGCAATCCAAGAACTAATGCATTGGATGTTAGAACCTTCAAACTATGAAAATTCAAATGGCCATATAACTTTTGTCCTCATATGCCATATTAACAAGCTGGTTATCATTTTCACCAAACTTCAAGGGGAACATCCTATTCTTTGTCATAGGAACAACTGTAATTACTTTATTGCCGTGATTCTTATCATAGATAGTACATTTCATATTCTCAAATACTACTCCATAATTCTTCTCACGTAGCTACCCAACACTCAATAAATTATGCTACAATTTGGGAGTATAATAAATATCCTGAACACTTTTCATACCTTCCTTTGTCTGAACATCCATGGCTACTTTGGCTGTGACCTCTACTGTATTGTTATTTCCAAGAGTAATATTGGATTTATAGCCATCATCAAGCTTTGAAAAAATATCCTTGTTACTAGACATATGGTTAGAGCACCCAGAATCTAAATACCAAATATCATTCTTATTTTTTTCTACTTTGTCATAACATAAGAATAAATTACTTGAGGAAGGATCCTCATCTTGTTGAGCATAATTTGCATTATTGTTACCTGATTTCAGTCTACACTCTCTCTCAAAGTGTCCATACCAACTGCAATGGTAACAGTGAATGTTTCTTTTATCAAATCTACCTCGGCCTCTTCCTCTAGTTCCTCTTGAAAATTTCTAATTTTGACCCCTTTCCGAACCTCTGTGGTTGTTATTGTTGCTGCTAGCACCATCATTCTTTGAAATTTGCAATTGGGAAGAAAAATCCTTCTCATTAATGCTGGTAGAAGTGTCCCTTATTCTATCCTCATGTGATATGAGAGATCCAACTAGCTCATCACACTCCAAGGTGGCTAAATTTTTACTTTCTTCCATAATAATTGCTACAGTATTCCATTTTGGGGTTAGAGATCTCAATACCTTCTGTATCACATGCTCTTGGCTCATAGTTTCACCCAAAGTGGCTATTTTATGAACCACATCCCTGATTCTTACAGGAAAATCTCCCACATTTTCACTTTCCTTCATCTTCAAATTGTCATATTCTCTCTTCAAGGTTTGTAGTTTCACAACCTTGATCTAGTCATTTCCATGGAAAGCATCTTTTATAGTCTTCCAAGCATCCTTTGTTGTTTGTGCATCAACAATTCTGGGAAACAACCTCTTCTGAAGAGCCATTTGAATGTGAAATAGAGCCATTGCATTTTTCTTCTCATCTTCCTTCTTCAATCTCCTCTCATTAGCTGTGAGATCATCCCAATTCTCAGGTTCTTCATATCCTGATTCAACGATCTCCCAAAAATCTTTTCCTATGAAAATGGTCTTCATCTTGATTGACCAATATTGATAATCAACTCCATCAAATTTTGGAATTTGCAAATTATTTGCCATGCTGAAAGCTTCACAATTCTAAAGTTCTGATACCAAATGTAGAAACTAAAGAGCAGCAATCACAAAACAAAATAGAACATAACAAAGGATATTCTATATTATGACAGTAGAAAAACAACTAACTTTTATTGTAACATGCTTCTTGTATATAAATTACATTTTCAGCTTGTAGCTTTATTCAAGCTTAACAAAAATAAAGTAACACTGTCTTCTAGTTAATAATCTATAGTGGAATCTGCCAATATTAAGTGCTTATAAAAATAGCATTAATTCCTTATTTTAGAATAGTCTAAAAAAGAACTAATAGATTGCTAGAGGCAATGAAATCAGCATCATTATCCTTCAATATCTCTCTTGATAAGGCATGAGTTAGAAACCAGTTATATGAGTTTTCAAACATGTGAATAGCATCATGACTATACGTAGGTGAGTTTTATTTTGTTTTGATTCAGACTTTGGAAGTGCACAACTATGCCATAGAAATCTCTTTTCTTTGAGTGTATGCCATAGAGAAATTTGAACCATTTCTATTTCAATATTAGGAGATGTTAATTGTTGTAGATACATTTACATTCTTAAAATCTAGATCTCAGAAAGTTTGTGAGATCAAAAAAAGTTGTTACAGTTCTTCAAAATGGATCTTAGGTATTTTTCAAATATATCACCTGCCTTATTTATTTTCCTTCTCTTTTTCTTCTTTGAAATGATATTCTTCAAAGCACAAATCTGCAATGATTTTTCAAAGAATCTTCAAAGTTTTAAATTGTAGACAAAGATATCTCCTGTGATATACATATAAATTAGCAATCCCTTCATATTTTGGTATTCCACATTATCCACCATTCATTCTGTTGTGCTACTATTCTATCAAGGTAATTTGAAAAACCATTTTTAGAAGACAAAGGTGCCACATTTTCAAAGTAAATTATTTTCTCCTATTTTTTTAGTCAATTCTTCATAAGTTTCTAGTGTTGTTTTTCAATGGAGATTCCATTAGATAAATACACTGGTTTCAATTTTCATTCATGGAGAATAAAAATCCAAATTCAATTGATGAATAAAAACCTGTGGAGCATAGTAAGCAGAAAATAAAAGCCACCTATAGATGCAAATAAATTGCTGGAGTGGAATAGTAGAGATGATAAAGCCAAGGCTATTAGTGGTCTTTCTCTTGCAGATTCTGAACTTCACCACATAGATCTAGATAACACTTATGCAAACTTTTGGGATAATCTAAAAAAGTTGTTTGGATAAAAAGTTGTCAATGCAAAGTTTTCTCTAAAGATTTAATTGTTTAGATTCAAAATAGAAAATGGGATCATGATGTCAAATCATATTTAAGTAATTTAAGGTCTCTTAATAGACAAGTTGGAGAGGTTAAGGCTCCTGTTGATGATGATGATGCTAAGGCCATCCTGTTAAATAGCTTATCTTCCAAATATAGTAATATTTTCTTTAAACTAAGTCAACTCACTTCACAGACTCTAAAGGATATGATTTCAACCCTTCTAGTAGAAGAAAAGAGGAAAAAGGAATTTTCATAGAAGAAGCTCATCAAATAGATCATGCATTATCCTCACAAAGTACTGAAATATGGTCAAATAAAAATAGAAGAGACAATAAAAGTTTTTAAATAAGAAAAAGGGGCACACAACATGGGGTTGTAGAACCATAGCTAGTGATGTTCTTAAAGGAAGACTAAAAGAACAATTTGAAGAAGGAAATGTTGTATGCATTGAAGATAAGGATACATCAAATGATGAAGAGGTCGTTAATGATTCTCAGTCTCCCATTAATTAAAATTTTGTGCTTTGAACCTTCGTATTTGGAGGTTAGCGGCATCAAAGGGTGGAGGAATTTCCATCATCTTAGGTTAGCTTCTCGTCTTTGAGATGGTGTTCTACATGAGAAGTGTTTTTAGTATTGTTTGGTTTTCAAATTTTTTTAGCTTTCTAATGCTAAGAAGCTTGCAAAATACATTTCTTTTGAAGATTCCTTTTGGAGACAGGTTTTGGACTTGATATTGCACTCAATATGGATTATTGTCTAGAGAGTTTCAGAGTATATGATCAAGAATTATACCCTTCCATGATCACTAGACAATGATAGAGATTTATCACATCTCTTAGGGAGCATTGTTGAAAAATTCAACACTCTCTGATTCGAGAGTTCGGGACTGAGAGCTTAAGAACACAACTCAAAGCTACACCTTTTCGAGGGTCACAAGACAACTTGATGGAGCCTTGTATGATTAGGATTTGTGACTTAAAAAAGAATAATTTTTCAATATATGTATTCATATTATGTAATCAGTATGCTTTGTTATGTAAGCCTTAAGGGGGGTCCTTAGGGAAAGGTGAATTTGATATTTTTAGAATCAATGTAATAAGGGGGGGACTGTTGGCATAGCTTCATAATCTTATTACATTTTCATTTGGTATAACTACCATTCAGTAACTGTAGGAAGTAATGGTCCTCTAATAGATTACAAATTGCACTGTATAAAAATTTACTTATGTTATCAAATATATTATCGAAGTTTCAATCTACTCTATCTCGATCCAACATGTAATGCATATGGGAGCTAAAATTTCTTTCAGATTGTTGATATCAATATAAATCAATGATCTTGAAGAAATTTTGGGCCCCATTAGTATTTAAAAATATCAATACTTTTTGAGATCACACAATATAATGAGGTTATTAGATTATATTTTAAATAATTGATAGCAAGTAATTATTATAGAGTCTATTCCTTAAACCCATCAAAGATTTCCACATTAAGCCTAATAATTTTCTATAAGAATTCTATTTTTTTAAATAGAAGTATTCACCATTGAGATTAATTAATTTATTTTTATTGTTTGAGATTCACCAATATTTTCTCCAAAAAAAAAATTATTCAAATATAATAGCCAATATGAATAGTTTTTTTTCAAAAAAAATTAGAGGTTTGCCACTAGATTGTTTTTTTCAAGAAAATGAAAGATTCATGAAGATATTATATGTTTTTTAAGAGGGGGGTTTCTTAAAGATTACTCTCACAAAGAATATATTTAATCTTGTTTTTCCTATTTTATAGTTTGACCCTCTCTTGTTACCTCCTCTCTCCCATCTTCCAAAATTGTCATACCAGTTGGAGGAACTATGTCAAGCACTACAACTCTTGTTGTAGGAATAATAAATTTTTAATGTTGTATTTTTGTATGTCATGAAAACAAAATTAATTTCAATTTGTGTACAAATTATCATGTGTTTTATTCATTTGAAACATTATATAAATTATATATTTATTTTTAGGTGAACATGGTAAATTGTATATTCTTTATTTTGTTTATATTATTTTAGATTGTTGAAAATCATATTAAATATTTAAATTTTGGAAAGAAAATATGTAGATTGTTCATGCTTTAAAGATTATGCAAGATGGTGCTTTTTTAGTTTAATTGTAGCTTTAGTTTTTTTGAGCTTTATTTAGATAGTAGTTTTTATTGCAATGCAAGGTTGGAGTTTAAGATAACTCTATTTTTTAAATAAAGCATATTGTTATCTTCTTCTTTTTTTGGGACTGCATGCTTTATTCTTTTAGCCTATACATTTTTTTTCCAAATGGATTTCTTCTGTGTTGAGCAATATCAATAAATTATAAATATACTCGCTATATATTATTCTGAGTAGCTTGTAATGATTGTGTAAAACATCATAACAAAGGCATGGTATAATTGGAGCTAGAATATGAATAAATATTCCATTCTGTATTAAAATCTATGTGTTCTAAGAGTTTTTATATCTCCATGTTCTCTAGATTTTATAATTGGTATTAGAGAAAAATATTGGGAACAAGAATGTGAGCATGAGACTACTAGAATAGAGTTTATGAAATCATTGGTCATCAAGAAAAGTAGCTGCAAATATTTTTAAAGTTAAAGGAAGGTTATTCTATTTTGAAGAGAAAATTTAGTAACTCAAAGATGTTTCAAAAGGTTTAGATGCTAGCGGTTAAGAGTGACTTTTTTTTTTTGAAGAGCTCACCACATTGGAAGGAAAAAGAAGGTTTGTTAAGTTTCAACATGCTTAAAATTGTTAAAATATAGAAAAGTGAATTCAAGCTTTTTGATGCGATCAAGAGATAGGAGTAATTATATTTTTTCTAAGAGATGATTTTATTTTATTTTTTCAATGGGGAAGACAAGAAAAAAGGTTAGAAAATAAAATTTTAGTTTGAACAATGAATTGATAAAATTAAAGAAGTGTAATTCAAAAGTGGTAGAGAATTTGGAAAAGTTTGGAAATGTGAGATATGAATATTGATGTCAAATTGAGAAATTTGAGGAAGAATTGGAGAAAGTTAAAAATGAGAATGTAGAATTAAAGAAAGATTTAAAATAATTTGATGAAGTAAAAAGTATAATGAATATTTGAAATGCCAGCTAAAATTGTTGAAAGAAAATATTTTTTTCAAAATCAAAGAAATCATTTTTTTATGCCACATGTGATACAAGTTATGTGTCTATTTAATGTTGATGACGTAGCTAAAGTATTATGTAGCTAATGAAATTGAAGATGAAGGTAAGGACATGTCTATAGGTATGGATGTAATTTGTCATGACGATAAAAAAGGATGCTTTGAAAATAATAGTGGTTTGAAGATAAGGTAAAAAATGGGATTTGAAGGAAAAGGACAAGGAAAACATGAGAAAGGCATAAGAGAGCCTGTTTAGCCTATTTAGAGGCCAAAATATGTTGACCTTGGATTGGATAAGAAAGAGAGTTATGATGGTGCAAGTTTTGAAGTTTCAAATAAATCATCTCAAGGAAAACAATACATGATGTGATCTCATTATCACAGGGAAAAAAATCAAGAGGATAAATGTTGGGACCTTCACCCTTGTAGAATTTGTGGGTTGACGAATCACTTTGAGAAGTCATGTTGGAATAAAGACTGTAGTGGACAATATACAAAAGGTTTTATGTAGGTTGATTATAGATGGATCGAGGGATCTTTCTTGCAGAAGGTGACAAGGATGTTGAAAAGTTTATACAAACCTAGAAGTTTGCATGTCAAAAGAGATGGTGGTGAATCAAGGTTCAAGTTGTGAATCCTCTCTGCATCAAGGGGGATTATGTAAATGGTTGATGCTTCAAATATTCTTCATGCAAGATGGATATTTTTTAGTTCTATTATAGCTTTTATCTTTTTATCTTTATCTAGGTAGTAGTTTTTATTGCAATAATAAAGCATGACTCCTATGAAAGGTTGGATTTTTAGAGAACTCTAATTTTTAAATAAATCTTTCTTTTATCATTTTTTTTGGCTCTGCATGCTCTACTTTTTCGGCTTATTCATTTTTTTCTCCAAAGGGCTTTCATGTGTGTTGAACAGTACCAACAAATTATAAATATAGTTACTTAGTACTATTATGATTAGCCTATAATGATTGTGTAAGACCTCATAAAAAGGGAATGATGTAATTGGATTTAGAATATGAATAAATATTTCATTGCATGTTTTTGATAGATAGAAGCAGCAAGAGGGTGCTAGCCCATGGTATAGAAGGAATAGAAGCACATTAACAACATATTAATAGCCCTAGTCTAGAGTAATTCATCGGTAGTTTATCAACAGAAAAAACAAAGTCTAATCTACCTATATAAAAAATAAACAAAATAGTTCTTTTCAAAAATATCAACCGAGAGTATCTTAAGAAACTAGTAGCAATTAAAATAATAGTATCATGCCATGCAGGGCTAGACCAAGAACTAAGAGAATTAGCCTTAAAATTGGAAACCAACATAGGGAACTTAGGGCCATACCCAATAAAAAATAAAAACCTCATGACAAGCACCACCCAAATGTTTGGACATTAGGGTCATGGCCCATTCTTCCTACAGGAACAGGAAGAGATCTTTATTATCTTCTTCAACCTCTAGCTTTTCATGCATAATACAGAGGGTCATAGCTGAAGCACGCATGACCTTAAGAGAAAAATTGTTAGTCATTATAATGCGGTGCTTGAGTTCCCGCATGTCCTATTTCATGGTAGTTATCTCATTATCCAAATCTGAGAACTTCATCTTAAGGGTGCCCTTGATATGCACCCTAAAATGATCACCTAGACTTTGGGCCCCCATTCAACAATTTATCAACTCCCTGAATCAATATTTTCAAAAATCAGCATTTTATCAATTATATCAATTTCCTTGATCAAGTCCTATTTTATCATTTTTTATTATTTGCCTTGGGCTAACCATTTTATCCTAAATCTTTATTTATTTAAAAGGAATTTCCTCCCCTTTTATTAAATAAAAAGCTCCCACTTTTCCTCTTATCCTAAGTTGCACACATAAAGCATTATTCTTATTTTATAAAAAGAAGAAAAGCATTTTTTGTCTCATATGGACACTAAAGTCAACTCTTATTTTCTCATTGGAAGATATTTGTGCACATGGATTTCTCCTCTTTCAAGCTCCACCCTTGATTAAATCTTTTGCCTCTTAATCTCCATGGTCCATTCCTTTTCAATTCCTTTAAAAGGAGAGCTCTCTTCTCATTCTTAGATCCATCTTTTGAATACTAACCTTACGCTGCAGGATTGCTTGGAGACTTTGGAGCTTTTCGAGATCATTCTTGCATTCTTGCATTCTAGTTTCATTTCTTGCATCATAGCTTCATGTTTATGCTTTCTTAGCTTAGTTTCCTTTATGCTTTAGATTAGCTTACATAGTTTAATTAAAAAGGGTTTGTAATACTTTCCTTTCATAGTTTAGCTTGAATCTTCATTCTTAGCTTAGCTTGCATTGCATTCTCATTGATTCTTGAGGATATTGGCATTCTTTCCCTTGTCTCTTTGAATCTCCCATTGTGTGGTTTACTAGCAATGTTGCATGCTTCAATAGCTCTAGCTGAGAGCACCATCAACATTGTTGTGACTCCATGCCTAGGGAGCTCTAAGGATTCCCATTCATGGATTCCCTTGGAAGTAAAGACTTAGAGAAGTGCACATTATAGTGTGTACATTTTTGGCACCCATCATGGGGTAGAATACTCTTGTTTTGTCCTTCATTTTTATGCATTTTTGCACTTTTTTGTCACTTTTTAGCTTATTATTTTCGACAGAATTTTTATTTTTTTCTGGAAGATTATTGTATGATACTTCACTAGTGTCATGCAATAATTTGTCCTATATTGGTGTGATACTTTACCAGTTAAAGTATCACACTTTGTGAGAGATTCTGTCGCACTAGTATTCTATATTTTGTCACCTGTAGGTAACATGAACTATCATACAAGAGGAAACTATCACACCCGTATGCTAGAAACTATCAAATAATATTTTTGGTAACTATACTGTCACCTGTGTTTGGTAGAGAGTTGTTTCTTAGCTTTTTCATGTCGAGTTTTGATCTAATTAGCTTGCTGGTTTAGTTTGTTGTGGTTAGGCAGAGTTTATTTGCAAATTTCATTTGGTTTTTGATGTGCTAACCCTTGTAGGGCTAACAAGTAGTGCTTATAGGTTCTCTTATTACTTGATTATTTTCTTAAAAGAATGCATGTTAAAGTTTCAAATGCACAAGGGCTACTAACGGTTTTTGTAGGGCTGCACAAAGCATAAAAACAAATGAAGTGCTTGTTTAATTTCTTTTTTTTTGAGTGTGGCATCTACTAGTTGTTTCATTTAGTAGGCACTTAATATCTTGTTGTAGGAATCTTTGGGTGGTAGGAGAAGTATGCTCTTCACCCTTGTGGTGAACCAGAAAATCTTGACCCATCTTTAGATTTTGAAAGCAAGAGGGTAATTGAACCTTTTCTTGGTGTGTTTGGGAGATATTTTTGAGCTAGGAGATTATGCTCTTCACCCTTGAGGTGAAACAAAAATCCTGACACTCAAAGGTTGATCCACTCTTTGTTTAGCTTTGAGAATCCTTTAGTGGGCCTACTTTTGAGCAATCAAGAGGAATGATCCAAGTGGGGCCAAGCTTTTCGCCAGCTATTTCGATCCACTATAAACTAAAGGCTATCAAGGACACAAAACTTTGGTAGACATAGTACTTGTCTTCACTTGATGTGAGTACTTGTGGAATAGTGACCATGAGGAAAGTTTTGAGCAAGAATGCTTAAGGTACTCTTGTGGCCACTAGGTCCTAGTCCCTTTTGGGGAGCAAGAGGGGTATTATGAGTGGAAGCCCTTATTAAGAACCATAGATAGAAGCCACCCTATTTTTTTTCTTAGCTTCTTGGTACAAGGATTGATCCAACTGGAATAACCCAAATCACACCAAGATTACTCATCATCTGTGTTCCTTTGGTTGTGTCATTGGCACTTCCATGACAAAGCCAATATCTATTGTGGGTAACCACTTTGTGTGAGGCAATGGGACATCAAGTGTGGGCCAAGTTGTTAAGTATTGAGCCATTGACTTTTTAGGCTAGTAAGTGCTTGAAGTGTTCTCACTATGATCTACCCATGTAAATATTCTCAAACATCAAACATCACGGTAGAATTCATAAGATTTTATTGCTTTGATATCACAATTGCTTGTCTTGGCAAGGTTGCTTTTTCCCTTGTTTCAAGTGTTTTATGACATGTTTGATCACTTATGGTTTGCAAACTTGTCTATTTAATGTTGTCACTATGCTTGAAATTGATAAATCCAACCTTCAGACTGAAATTTTGAACAAATTGCCCTTAAAACTAAGTTTTTTAGCACTCACTGGTCAAGAATCATATGACACTGGAATAGTATCACACCATGTACTAAGAAATATCATGTGATAGTTCATCACTGGAAGACTATCGCACCGCTTGCCTGGAAACTGTCTCCCTGTGTACTGAGAATTATCACCTCCTGAGAAATTATCACCCTATTAGCCTGGAAACTGTTGCACAGAGTCTTTTTTGTTGTCTGCTTGATTTATGCAATTTTCAGTCTTTCCTTAGTCGACTAGATTTTAGTAGGTGACTTACTTTGCTACTAGAAACCTATTTGTACCTTGGGTTCCTAATTTTAGACCCCTTGAATTAGTATTCTCTGATTTTACAAAGTAGTCTTGTTTGACATCGATAAGTTAGGAATTATCCTTGTTGAAATAGTACACCTTTAGATTCTTTGGTAACACACTGGGAGAGTTTTAGTACTATTTTGTCCAATTCACTTCCATCAAAATTCAATTTCAATTATATATTTGGTTAAATCCACTTTCCTAGCCCATACGTGTTAGGATACTCATCCTTTTATTATACACCTCTATGGCATGATTGGTTTACACCTTTTTTAGCTTTCTATCTTATCATCTCTTTTTGGACAATTGAACACTTTCACTATACTTATTTGGTATTGGCATTTCATAAGGTCATCTTATCACAAAGGGTCTTTTTCTTTCATGTCGATTATGATAAAGTACCAAGTTAGTCAAGGAAAATGGCCTCAAGTTGTCTTTGAACAATTACCCTTAGTCCAAACTTGTCAAAAGCGAAAGGGGAAGAAACCCATCTTTGATCAATTACCTAGGAGTGAGTCTGAGGATTGGTTTGACCCAAAGAGAAATCCTAGTGAGTTGAGTACTTCTTTACCATCTTCTCAATCAAATATGGACATGAGCTACACTTTGACTAGGAGACAAAGAGAAGCAATGGATCAAACTCTTGATGACATTTTCCAAAGACATAGGGGTAACATGTCATTTGGTGATGACAATCAACTTGAATTTCCCCCTATTAACTCAAGATATTTAGATGCCCATCAAAGAGCTGAAAGACATTTTGGGCAAGCTCACCAAGATGTACGGTCACAACATGAATACAAAAACAATAAATCTGGTGACACTCATGTGAATGCCGCATTCACTAATGACTTTTTCAAACACTCAAGGTCCAACTCTCCTCTCAAAACAACCTCAAGATATGCTAATGAAAGGCTTAAAAGAATTGAGCGTGAAAAGAAAGCCTTCTTGGATGAACAAGCCCTTAAAGAAGCAAGGTTTAGACACCTAGAGGAAGAGCAACAAGCCTTGTTGGAATTAAGAAGAAAATCATTCCAAGAGGAACAAGATAGGTTGTTAGCTCAACAACTTAACAACCAATTCAACAATGGGGGTACCAACTGTGGAAACAACTCTCCACCCTCTACTCCCTCAAGAACCCCAGGAAGTAGAAGGTGGTCAAGGACCCCTTCAAGATCTCCTAGTCCTAGAGGAAGAAGGATTTCACAACATAGGAGATGAACACCTCCTAGGAACTCAAGACAATCCTCCCAATGAGCTCATCATGGCTCTCAACATGGAGGAAGTAGTACAAGTTTTGATGATCAAGATTTCATGAGAATGTAACAAGAGTCACTATTCCAAAAATATGTGGAGAAGTACCTTGATCAAAATAAAGATAGGTTCCTAGAGAGTCTGATTAACAAAGGTGCTAGAGTCCCTTACAACTTTGATGTGGATAGGAGGATCAAGAAACAAGGACCCTCTGAAGAAGAGGAAATCAAGAAACTCAAACGAATGATGGAAAAGGTGTTGGCACATAAAATTTCCTTTTCACTTGATTCTATTTGTCCCAATCATTTTGATAAAAGTGTGACTATGACAAATTTTCCTAGGAAAGTTGAAATTCCCCAATACGACAAGTATGATGGCAATGGTGATCCACATGATCATGTGCGTCAATTTTATATCATGAGTTTTGTGTTCCACCAAGATGAATCTTAGCTTATGAGGTTATTTCTAAGGAGCCTCAAAGGCCAAGCCATGGAGTGGTTTACCAACATAACCCCTCCTGTAAAAACTTTCAAAGAACTAGTCCATAGATTCGTTCAACATTTTGCATACAACTTATCAAGATCAGTCACTATGTTGGACTTATGAAATTTGAAACAAAACCAAGGGGAATCCTTTGTGACCTTCTTGCAAAGGTGGAGATGATTGTGCTCCTGCTATTCTAGGATTATTCCTAAGCATGAAAGGATTGACATCATTGTTAGTAATTTGGTGCCTGAAATGTGTTATGAAGTCTAAAAAATGGTCTTTGATTTCTTTGATACTATGGTTGACACAACATGTCAAATAGAGGATGTCTTAAAAGAACAAGTCATTTTGACCAACAACAACAAGAACAACAGTAATGATCAAAATAATAACAATGCTAATAAGGACAAAGGCAAGCACTCGCATAGGAACAAGAATAAGAAAGTAGTCAACGATGGAGTTGTGGACTCTTCCCAACCTAAGGATCAAGGAGTCCTACATTTGTCTAGTGCAGTCCAAGATATGAAGCTCAATAAATCCTCTAACCAACAAGAGAGTAAACCTAATTATCAAGAAAAGCCCAAGAAAAAGTTGAGACAATTTTCTAAACTAGGTGACTCCTAAGAGGATGTTTTCAAGACCCTTATTGCCAATAATCTTGCACAACCACAAGATCTAACAAAATTTCACATACCTGATGTTAAACCACATTGGTGGAATGAAAAATCTTTCTATAAGTACCATAATGGCATTGGTCATGACATCAAACATTGCTGGAAACTTAAACACCTCATCCAGGATCTTATTGAAAGTGGTAAACTTTAGATTGATGGGTTGAAAAAAAATGTAGACTACAAGGTATCCAAGGAACCTTTGCCCAAATATGAAAAGGGGGAAACGTCTCAACCCAAGAATGGAAAAGTTGCAATCAACTATACCTACATAGGTGTAGAAAATGTGGTTAATATGCTTGAGATTGTTGAGGAAAATGTCAACATGATGCGAAACAAAGATTCTTATAGTCATGATGTGGGCTCTCCTCCTATATTTGATGAAGAACCCATGGTGGTGCTTAGGGGTCCTCACTCTCAAAGGTCATAAGCTCTTAATGCTATCACAAGAAGCCAAGGTCAAGGTCCTGTGATCATTAGAGGTCCTAATTCCAACTAGTCTAGAAAACCCAAGCAAGTGACATCTAAGAATGGCACCACCAAGTTAGCAGTTAATCCTAAAATGAGCTACAATCTTGTTGACTAGTTACAAAGAACACTGGCTCAAATCTCAATTTTTGAACTTCTAGAGTTGTCTCCAAGACATAAGCATGTCCTTGAGGATGCTTTGCATACAACCAATGTCCCTAACAACATAGATGTTGACCAATTCCAAAACATGGTTAACCACCTTGCCTGTCCACATTACCTCACATTCTCAAAAGAAGATGACAAAGCCTTGAGCCATCTGCATAATCTTTCCCTTCATATTGAAGTCATGATTCACAAGACCTATGTCATGTGTGTGTTGATTGATGTGGGTACTAGGCTAAATATTTGTTCCTTGAGTTTGTTGAAGATACTGGGTTACTTAGAGCAAGTTATTGATACTCGTAAGAAAATCACCATCAAATCCTATGATGAGGCAGAGAGAAGCCTCAGGGTTGGCCTCATTGAAAAGGACATTTTTTTCCAAATTATTGATGCTGGTCCTTTAGCCTATAACATTTTGCTTTGTAGACCATGGATCCATGACATGCAAGCAGTGTCATCCACCTACCATCAATATGTCAAGTTCCCCTACAATGGAGTAGAAGTTTGTATACTCGGGGATAGCACATTATCTGTTAATGCAATTTCAGCAAGGACTCATGTTCCTCTTAATAGGGAAGTAGAAAATTTTGATGCAACTCTAGAGTAGTGCAAGAACAAGTTTAAGACCATAGACCTTGGTAGGGGGGGTTATCAAATGGACTCCTTTAAAAAACTACTAGTCTCACCTAGGTCCTATGGTAAACCCTCACAAGAGATGCATCCCTCGTCTTTAGCAGTGACTCTATTTGATACATTTGTGGAGTCCTCAGTACCCATACAAGATGAAAAAGAAGAGGTAATTGTTAGAGATTGGATTTACAAGGAGGAAAACTACAAGCATAATGAAAATTTCTCCCCATCTCCTAAGGCTTATGGGAGAGGATATACTTTGGTAAAAAATATAGGGTACCCAGGTCATGGTCCTCTCAGTCACAGATTAGATGCTAAGGCTGAACCACTCAATCATGATCTCTTTGGCTGCAGATCTAAGACAATAGTTGGCCTAGGTTTTGAAAGTCATAATAAGAAAACTGTCCCTATCCTTGCTATGATGGATAGTGATGATGAACCTAGCTACATTCCCAATATGAAAAATCAACAAGATAGGTGTGAAGATTGGGTCCCTTCCACCAATCTCCTTTGGGGAGGTTTAGATGCTCCAGTTATCAATCCAATAGTTTTAGACTTAGAATAGGAACAATCCACTATATAGATCATATTGAGGATCCTATTCAAGAACATCAGTACATAAATATCATCCAAGAAGGTGTTACCCTTGGTGACATCAAAGCCTCTACCTCAAGGCCTAAAAAAAATGCTTGGTGTAAACATCCCAGCCAGGATTCAGATACAGACTGACATGAGTATGAGTGGGATACTCTTTCTGATTGTTCTACAGTTGACATGGACATTGATGTTGTACATACATATAGTTCCCAACTTGAAGTAGCTAACAAGTCTAGTGCAGGATTAGAGGGCTAGAATCCACGAGTCGCTTTAGTGGATGATGCTTTTCTCAGTGGTATAAGTCTTGATTTGGGTACCTTAGAGGGATACTTGATGAATCCTAACTCTACAATCACCAAAGATGATGCCATTCACATACCCAATATTGAGCCAGCCATTGACCTACCCCTTGCTAATCCTCAATTAATTGATTGGTCTCAGTGCTATCAAGAACCTCAACTTCTAACTTTCCAAAATGACTATGTGATAGCCTATTACCTAAATGCTCTTGAACCTGTAATCTCTTCCACCAGTGAACCAACTACAAGCATGATAGAACCAGATATCAAGTACCTTAGTCACAAAATGAAAAAGAAAAGAAAAAAAGAATAAGAGTTATGATGGTGAAAACCACCATGTGGTAGTGTCAGAACCTAAAAAAGTAAAAATAAAGGATGTATCTAAAGGTGAAAACCTCTCTGAGGCACTGAAGGATGAGGTACTTGATCATCTTCCAAGCTATTTTTAGGATAGGTCTTCAGTGCTTGTTGAGCCTACATAGCTAGTTAATTTGAATACACCAGAGGCTCTGCAAATTGTGCATTTGGCTCAGTCTCTATCAACTCAAGAAAAATAGGCATATACCAAGTTCCTACAGAGCAAGAAAATTAACTTTGCTTGGACTTATTCAGACATGCCAGGATTGGACACTAGTCTCATTATGCATCACTTGTCCATAGCTCTAGGTATTAAACTAGTAAAATAGAAATTGAGGAAAATGCATCCTCATATAGCTCTTCTTGTTAAAGCTGAATTAGAAAAACTCCTCAGTGCAGGATTTATAAGAGCCATTGATTATGCCAAATGGATATCCAATATTGTACCAGTTTCAAAACATGACAAGTCCATTCACATCTGCACAGATTTTAGAGACCTTAATAAAGCATGCCCAAAGGATGATTTTCCACTTCCAAACATAGACATGATAGTGGACATGACCGCAGGCTATGAGATCTATTCTCTGATGGATAGCTTGTCCAGGTATAATCAAATCAAAATAGCTCCTGAAGACCAGGAAAAGACTACATTCACTTGTGCATGGGGAGCCTATTGCTGGAATGTCATGCCATTTGGAATAAAAAATGCCAGAGCTACTTATCAAAGAGCTATGACTACTATCTTCCATGACATGATGCATAAGAATATGGAAGACTATGTGGATGACACCTTGGAAAAATCCAAGAAAAGAGATACACACCTAGGAGATTTGGAAGTAATTCTAGATCATATGGAATAGTTTCAATTGAGATTAAATCCCAAAAAGTGTGCATTTGGAGTCACCTCTAGAAAGCTCCTAGGATTTATCATTTCAGTTAAAGGAATAGAGGTGGACCCAGAAAAAGTTCAAGAAATAATGGATATGCCACCTCCTAAAAACATCAGTCAAATGAGGAGTATTAATAACATTAGATGGGCTTTTTTATGAAAAGCAATTTTATTATCAAAAAGGCTAGTTTAATAAAGTTAGTTTAGTGAGTAGTTAAGTTAGATATTTAGATAGTTAGTTTGCTAAGCTAGTTTAGGGGTTAATAAAGGTTGTTAGATAACATATGATATCATGTTTGTTTTGTAAATTTTGTGCTATGCAATGTAATTCTTTTATTAATTAATTTTCCTCTAGCATCCTTTTTAGACAACATTGTCGAGGTTGTTCACCTGATTCATTGTAACCTCGTCATTGAACTCACTAACCCGCATCTTGTGTGTAGAAACTTATCACCTTTTAAAAAATTTGTTGGTTGTGTTTTGACCCAACTTTTGGGCATCACAGGAGTCTTCAAGGACACCTTCAATCTATAAGGAGGTTTATTTCACAACTGGCTGATATAGCTTAACCCTTTAACAAAACTTTACACAAAGGGGTTAAATGTGTCTAGAATGAAGATTGTCAGAAAAGCATGGACCAAATCAAGCAATACTTGGCCAATCCTCCAATTTTAATGCTTCCTATCCCAGGAAAACCACTCATATTGTATGTGTCAGCAATAGAATCTTCCCTAGGGGCATTATTGGCTCAACTTGATGATACTGGAAAAGAAAGAGCTATATACTACATCAGTCGTACTCTTGTGTCATATGAGGTCAACTACACTAGTATTGAAAAATCTTACCTAGCGGTGGTGTTTGCTTCCCAAAAGTTGTGACATTACATGCTTGCACATACAATACACCTCATTGCAAAAATTGATCCTCTAAAATACTTGCTTGGTAAGGTTGCTCTCACAAGTAGACTTGCTAAGTGGATGATGATCTTATTAGAATTTGACATAGAGTATGTTGAGCGTAAGGCTATAAAAGGACAAGCCATTACAAACCAATTGGCTGATTTTCTGATTCGAGACAAAGCACCAATTCAAGTTGAATTTCTAGATGAGCACATACTGTACATGACTGTAAGAACTTGGAAGATGTTCTTTGATGGCTCTTTCATGCAAAATGGTTCAATTGCATGAGTGTTTTTTATTTCACCTCATGGGTACACAATTCCAAAGTTTTACAAACTATTGTTCCCATGCACAAATAACATTGTTGAGTATGAGGCCCTAACGAATGGGCTAAAAATGGCTATAGAGTGGAGAATCATAGAGCTACATATTTATAGGGATTCACAATTAATTATCAACCAAATTAATGAAGAATATCAAACCAAAGATGAAAAACTGGTACCTTATAAGAAAATGGTTGATTCATTGTGACGATAGTTTACCTTTGTTACATTTCAACAAATCCATAGAGTAGAGAATAAAGAAGCTGATGCTATGGCTACGTTGGCTTCACTTCTTTAGCTAGAACAACATGAGTCTAGATTTGAATTCCTGGTGGAAGAGCTACGCTACCCTATTTATGACTCCCAAGAAAGCCAAGTTGTTTGTACCCTTATTGGCCATGAGTCATCCCGCTATGGTGCCATTTACTCATACCTTCATGATGGTACTATCTCCAAAACCTTTAATCATTCTGAATGAAGAAACCTAATTCAAAATGCCTCTTGCCACACCCTTATCTTTCATGATTTGTATAGGAGAGGTTTAGATGGGACACTTCTTAGGTGTTTGGAAAAGGATGAGTCCAACCAAGTGTTAGTTGACATTCACAAGGGCATTTGTGGACATTGTAATGGTGTCTCCCTAGCCTAAAAATTGCTTAGGGCAGAGTACTATTGGCCTACCATGTAGACAGATGTAGTAGCTTTTGCTAAATATTGTGAAAAGTGTCAGAAACATGGAAACCTGATACATGCTCCAAGTGGGGAGCTTATTCCTTCTATTCTCATTGGGCATTTTAGCATTGGGCCTTTGACCTTGTTGGGAAGATTCATCCCAACTCATTAGGTGGACACAAATTCATTATCACTACTACTGATTACTTTACCAAATGGGTAGAAGCTGTCCCACTTTCTGTTGCCTTAGGCAAGACAGTTTCTTTGTTTATTTGAACCATATCATCTATCGGTATGTAGTGCCTTCTAAAATAATCACTGACAATGGAGGTCAGTTTAAAAATAAGGACCTTAAACATCCCTACAATAAATTCAAGATAAAATAGCATTGATCCTCCATTTACTTCCCACAAGGAAATGGACAAGTAGAGGCTTCAAATAAGACCATTCTCAAGATCCTCCATAGAACAGTTCACAAGAATGGTAGAGATTGGCATCTATAGATAAATACGGCCTTGTGGGCCTACAGAATGAGTATTCATACTCCAATAGGGGCTACTCCTTTTTCCCTCACTTATGGTGTTGAAGTAGTGTTACCTTTAGAGGTGAAGATTCCTTCTCTTAGAGTTTCTCTTAAAGGTCTAGTGACAGATGAAGACTACCGCACAATGAGGTTCCAAGAACTGGAACTTCTAGATGAAAAGTGTAAAGCATCTTTTCATCACATGAGAGTTTACCAAAAGCATATGTCCAAAGCATTCAACAAGAAGGTTCACCCTAGAGAATTTCAAGTGGGGGATCTTGTCCTATGAGAGAACCCTAAGAAACAACAACATAGAGAGCAAAAGGGGAAATTTGAACCTAATTGGCTTGGACCATACATCATTACTGAAGCTTTTGGTATAGGTGCTTATTTACTATCTAATCCATAGAAAGAAAAACTCCTTTATCCTATCAATGTTTTGCACCTCAAGAAGTTCTATCCATGATGCCTATTCTATCTGGGGGCATCCCTTGTACATATTTTATGATCCTGAAAAAATTCCAAAAAAAAATTCATATATGATGTTGAAAAAAATCCTAAAAAGCATATAAAGTCCTAAAAAAAATACAAAAAAATCAAAAAGAGCAAAAAATAGAAAAAGTGCCTTGGTGAAAACCTAGAAACAGGCGCCTTGGTAGCAAAAATACAAAAAAATTGAAAAAATCAAAGAAATCTCCAAGTGGTGAAAACCTAGAAACAGGTGCTACTTGAAACCTTTGCACCTTTGTTTCTTAGCATGCATCCTCAACACTTAGCCTTTCCCCATGAAGCCTTGACCTTGTTGCCTTGGTTTGGAATGGGTCTTTGCATTTTTCTAGGGGGCATAACTATGTTAGCTTTGGTCTTTAGGATGCATTGGTCTTTAGGACATCTTGCAATCAGTGTTTTTCAACATCACCCCAAACTGTGTTTTTCAATACTACCCTAGCGTCAAGTGTTTCTCAACACTTATCAAATATCCTACCCCACAGTCTAGCATGATATGATATCTCTCACTATCAAATGTGATACTCAAAGATTGATTCTATGAACTACACACACACTTAAACACTTGACTCGCTGAGACTTGGTTGACTTTTTTTTCTTTGTGTGTTGTCTTTGATGATTTCTTTGATGAGTGTTCTCTTCCAAAGATAGTTTTTGATGATGCATAGCTAGAAGACTGAGTGCATGAGGACATGTTTTATTGCTTTTTCTGCTTGTGGGTATTTTTTTTTTATCCTAATTGTCATTAGCATTTATGCTTGTTCCACTTGACATTGGGATCTACATGGTATTATCCTTGATTGTTTTCACAAGTGCATACTTCTAGCCATCTTGACTTTCCTTGTGTCTCGATGCAAGTATAATCTTTCTATATCATCCTTAGGTAATCTCACTACAATAGTCATCTTGACTTATATGTCTTTGTTGCCTAGGTAGGATTCCCACATACCTATCTGATATCGATCATATTCAGATCCACATAGTTATACTAGTGTGCATTGTATGATATTTCCACACTACCAATAACACTCGATGATGAATATTAGAGTCTAAAAGCTTTGTGACCTTGCAAGTAAACCACTTTTTATAGTATCTTTCATTCTTAGGTTCATGATTAATTTAGTTTTTCATTTTGCATATGGAGAGAGCTCTCCTTTCATCTTTCAAGGACCTGTTGGTCAACTGCGTTCACCTTTCATTTTCTTGATCATGTCTTTCACTCCTTCTCTTTCACATCACATCTTGTTCCTATCATCACAAGGGGTTAATGTTATACACTAAGTTTGCACCCTTTTTCAAGCTCTCATAGTCTTGATAACCTAGTATAACATGAGAATCATCTCCAGGTGTGGGACCTATGCTAACCGAGATGAGACCTTTAGGTTCTAAGCTGGTTCCTCTTGGATAATCACCGTAATTTTCTTCTAGAAATGAAAAAGTAAAACTTTTGAGGGAAAGGGATAGAAGGAATGCCTAGGTCTAGTAGGTCACAACTTACTGAATAGGCTTGCATAAGTGTTTCATAAGAGGGCTTGAACATAAGACACAACTTATGACCTGCAAATAGACATTCACTTCTGCAACTCAATGTAGGATTGAGACAAGACTATTAGGGGGCTAAAGGATACCCAAAAAAACATCTAAATCATATCAAACACAATAAAACACACAATTACAAAAAGTAAGAGGGATCAAGAACCCTAGGATACCACCAAAAACATCATATACTTTGATCCAATAAGAGATAATTTAGACAAGGAAGCATAGGGACATGAAGGATTGTCACAAAATACCTCTGCAATATCTTAATCATCAATGAAAGATTTACAACTATATAAGCCAGAGGGTAGAAATGATACCATAGATGACCCTTAAGAAAAGATGAATTTATTTTACAATTGTCCAACTCTGAGCACTAAAGCTCCCAAAATACAATATATACATCATCCTTGCATGCAGGCAAGAGTCAAAAAAATCTAACTAGGGTTAAAGAATTTTGCATTAGAATAATGATAAACCCTAGCTCAATCAAGTCTGATCATAAATATATCTATACAAAATCACAGCCGATTAGATATTTCTTTGAGTGCCCCCGCCCTTGTACTTACAATCAGCCTACAGATAAGCATCCCGGACCTACCAACCCACTTGTAACTCCACTAATCCATGAAGGCTCCAAATCTAATCATATTTCCCTGGGAGATGTACTCTCCAAAAGGTGGCGCCAACTCTTTCTAGAAACTCTTGTTGTGAAAACATGGCGAAGGACCTTGCAATGCTGACCAACAGTCACTTCTATCATCCTCACAACCACAACCATCCTAAGACTTTATTTCTTGAGCTACCCGATGTCATGCATGGCTAAAAGAATGCAAAACCCTTGCAGAGATATTTGAATTTTGAAATATAACGGCTAGCGGAAAATTTTAAAATGTAACTGTCGATGAGAAACCCTTCCCAATAGATGAATGGTCATGATGCACTTGAAAACCATTTGAAAACCTATCTTTGACAAGTCAAACACCACCGTGGAAGTCAGCAACCAATGAAACGTGAGCAAATCAGCACATCTGACAAACTTGGACCCACAAACTACAGAAAGAGCATCAGATGGTTGTCACAAGATCGCAAGGGCTTGGAAGATCCCTTGCAATCAAGTGACAACTATAGATCTTCAGTCTACTGACATCCTTGTAGATACTTTGACATGGTCCCACTGAGAACAAGATTCCAATCTAACGACAGGTGCATGATCTCATACCCTTGGAATATTCCTTCACAACATGCACTAGCCGTAGATCCTCAATAGATCGGGACCCCATGACACATTAGATCCTCTAAAAAATCCTCATCGGCATACGACAACCAATCACAAACTGACACATTAGCACACCTGGCAACACAGCCCCATAGATTTTCCTTTTACTTTGACCAATGAGAAGATGACATGTCATCCTAACCTGGCATCAGACCCACCTGAAAAAGTTGAACATTTGGCAAATCTGACGGCTGACGTAAGATCGCATGTGTTAGAAAAAGGCTATGCAAAGATATGCCAGTTGTTGATCTTCATCCCTCTGACACAACCTTGCAGAGACCCTGACATGACCCCACTGACAAATTCTAGTCATCACTATGTGGACCAATAGAAGATGAGCACATCAGCAAATGAGGCCCCATCGAATGAAGCTCTGACAACAAATCAAGATCGACAGCCATCGCATAATCTCATGGCTCTGACACAACCCATGAGATCATGTGCCAATCATTGGATTAAAAGCTACACAGTCCTTTGGGCCCATTCTGACAAACTTCCAAATAATCACCAACTGGCCAATGACAAGCTTCCACATAGGATGACATGGCAGTGGACCCACTAAAGCCCTGAAGTGCTGAGCAAAAGGGAAGATCAAGGGCCATTGCAAGATCACAAGTGTCAGAAAAACCCCTTACGAATTCATGACAACCATCGGATCTTCCTAACTAGGACCCCACTAAAGTGACCACCAAAAGACTTAGCGAATATGCGACTGTGGAAAGGTTAGCTGTTCCACTAGGTCACAGGATGTTAAGACTTAACCGCCAAACATTTGGTGACTAAAAGAACCAATGTAGTCTCTGAATCACAGAATAGAAGGGGTAACCGCCGGAGAACTTAGACAACCTATGACCGACCAATGAGAATAAATAACACATGGGTTTTTGAGGACTTAAGTGGCCAAAATAAAGTAACAAGGAAATAGAAATTGGCCTAGGATTTTTTAGCATTTGGCCTATAACGGCTAGTTTTATGAATTTTTAAAGGACTTTTCACCTAGCTAGGGACCTAGAAATAGTTGCAGAGACCAGAGGGAAGTAGACAAAGCCATGAAATTTTGCAGAGCGCTTGGAAGGATAAAAAGGAAGACCCTAAGATGGGAATTGGCCAAATTTGCATGCTTCATGAAAATTAGGGTAACAGTTAATCTTATCATCATATCTATCCTAAAGAGATCATTTTTAGAAACATGAGTCTATATCACAAACATGAGAACTAAAACATACATCTACGAGAGAGATTATACATGAGCATATATGACATACATTTTGAGAAAAATGACAAGACAATATTAAAACTAAAACATCCATCACAAGTGGGAAAAATACACAAGATATATCATCAATCTAGTAATCTCATATATATAAACAAATGTTATCATACAATGTGAGATACAAAAATCTGGATCAAGTCCCAGGATATGTCTCTATACATCTATCTAATCTAAACCTAGGACTCGCTACCACTATCATGTGGACTTGGTGGTCGAGGAGGTGGTTCTACATCTAGTACCATATCTGATCTGCCAGCTATCATTGAGTAGGGAGGAGCTCCTTGACTCACTGGTACTACTTGTATATAGAGACCATGATAATATGCAGATCGTGATGCCTCTCTCTGTCTCTCTACTATGGCACCCTATAGAGCTCTCTCTCGCCTCTCTATCTTAGCCCTTAGATCAGCTAGCTACTACTCTTTGAATGCTATGGTGATGCATAGCTACTGCATCTTTGTCTCCAAAGACTAGATCCTGGCTCTCAGGTCCTCTCCTCCTGTAGGCTGATCCTACCTAATGTGGTGAGCTGGCCTCCCCTGTCATCACCCTCATCTATAGAACCCTATCCCTATGGCTATTTTTGGCCACTTGATCAAGAGCTCTATCCATTCTCTCTCCCTCTCCCTCTCCCTCTCCCCCCTCCATCTCCTTCATCCCTATCATCTCCCTCATCACCCTGTGCCACCGACTATGCATTAGGTATAGTGAATCTAGGAAATGGAGCCCACCCTTGCTCTACTCTATAGGCTGCATCAGCCCCTACATCTGCCATGTTTGGGAGGTAGTCCCATGGCTCCCTATGAATCATCGCTATATCCTATATTACCTGCTGGTAATCTAGCATTGGCAGCCAACCCTAGCCCTCCTCATCTCTCACCCGAGCATAGGTAGTAGTCTCAATAGATACCCACTACTGGTGCCCAAACTGTCTCTAGACATGAGTAATAAAAAACCTCTCCACAATGTCTAATTATTGACCTACCAGTGGCCAACTGCATAGCATATAGCTTAGCTCATCCTCCGCATCACCCCATTCCTCCACAGCCCTGTATGGCCTCCATTGGAATGAGGTGAGCTCATCCAGTATCTGCCTATAGTATGTCACATCCCTGCTATGAGGCTATGATAGGAACCCTCCATATCTGTAGATAAAGGGATGTCTCCTCTTCCTCAGCTGCACACATGGATGCATCGTAGCGATGTGCTCCCATGCCCATACCTATGCTAAGATAGCACCGCATGCCTAGGTCCTACTCTCCTGATAGAATATCTCATGGAGCTAATGGTACATATCAACCAATATGGATGGGCCCCATGCCATCCATCATGGGTGTGCCACCAAAACCACCAACAACCTGCCCCATCCTAGTGAAAAACCCTTCTGACTCATGTCAGTGATAAGGGCCTGTGCAATAATAAAAGCAATAATGCAAGGAACTAGGAAGTCCCTACCAAAATCATCCATCAGTCGATCCTAGCTGATGTGTCTATCAATAATGGTAACATCCTGAAACATGCCCTGGAAACAATCAAACAATCAATCATGTCACTTTCTATTATATGGAAACTTTACAACTATGACTATCTATAAACATGATTATACTTATAGGATCACCATAGCTAGGCACTTGGAGAATCTCATAGACGTCCTCCAAAGTGATCAATGCCTCTCCAGTAGGTAGATGGAAGGTGTGGCTTTTTTCCTTGCAGGACCAAGCTTGAATCAAATAGTTGGGCTTAGACTCAGGTTAGGCACTCAAGCTTGACAAGAAAAACAAACTAATTGATGAGGATAAAGAGAAATCCTCCTTCTTCTTTGAGCTCCACAATCACTCAGGAAGGTATTGCCTTATCTGCACATTCAAGACACCTCATGACAAACCAAAGGCCTATAGATAGATTAATGTGGAATAGCAATCAATCTCCTATAGGTATCCTATACCCCAATGAAGCCAATATCTCATGCAATAGCCCTACTTGCATGGAATGAGACTGAAAGCTAGAAACCTACACTAACAACAATAAAGGGAAAGGATGGGACATAAATGAAAATGATTTTAAAGATGAGTTTGAAATGACCCTTGAGATGCCCTAAGTCTCTGATAGACCAGTGCCTTGTCTAATGGGCAGCAGAGTCAAATACCTCACTGCAACAGAGCTATGAAACAAGAAGACAACACACTCACCCTGACCAGATCATACATTACCAAACCACTTGTGCACCCAGATGTGCTATCACCTATCAAAAGAAAGACCTAGGAACATGCAATACATTAACCAACATCCACTGGAAGACAAACATGATGCATCTTTGATACCTTAGCTCATACATATCTGAACACCAGTCCTAGACTCAGTTGCTTCTACGAAAAACAACTCTACTGCAGACACTCACTGGAAATGCAAGTAGAAAAAATATAACACCCTTGATGCTACAATTAATAAGTCTAAAACCTAAATGGAGACAATCTGAGAGCATAACAAATATATTGAAATCTTATACATAAGACAAATCTGTTACAATTTCATTATATTCTCTAAACCAACAATGGAGAAAGAGGAACACTCTATATGCAGAGAGAAGGAGAAATCTACAG
The DNA here is from genome assembly GCA_027943335.1 of Chamaecyparis obtusa. Taxonomy (NCBI): domain Eukaryota; kingdom Viridiplantae; phylum Streptophyta; class Pinopsida; order Cupressales; family Cupressaceae; genus Chamaecyparis; species Chamaecyparis obtusa. Next base: position 48,768 of record BSBK01012606.1, read on the forward strand.
GAAATAGACCCTTCCCTTGGAACCAATTCTCCTCAAAAATTTGCAGAAGAAGGAACCCTTACAAAAATGAACAACCTACGATTTATACCACTAGCTGCCTTAGAATTCTTAGAGAGAATGCAACAAGCTATGGACAGCTAGGGTAAGGGTTTCAACTACCCGACCAACTAAAAGAATACATCAAAATTTATTACATGGGTAGGAAACTGAGCAATCTTAGAAAAATAGATCAAAGGTGACCTCTAATCATGATAATTTTCAGAACAAAGCATAGAAGATCACTGATCTATCAAGAGAGAAAATCAAATCAACCTCCCTAAAATCACGCCTTGAGCGATGAAAAACTATCCTCCTCCACATGGCACAAGTCCCTGCAAACAATCATGGCACCCTGGACCACACTAGAATGGTAGAGAAATTCAAAATCACCAACTCTGGCCCTTTCTATCATCAATTCTAGTCCTTACTGGTGCTGGAAATGTTCAAAAATTCAAATCTATAGGAAACGACTATATTCATGGTGCCAGAGGTGAATCGGCGGTCCTTGTTCAAACAGGGATCAAATTTATGCCCCCTCTATAGATCTCCCTATCTTTCCTAGGCTCGACAACCTTACAATTTCTTCAGTCGTGCAACTGCGTGGTCACAAACCTCACCACCACAGAAAACTAGTCTTCAAATTATACTTGGTCGCATGATCGCAAGGCACCAAACTAACCTTTGCAATCATGCGACTATGATCTCCAAGCCATAGTAAATGGTCAGAGACCCTACAAGAAAAGTCCCTGGCAATATTACCACCACAACTCTGCAACCGTGACCACAGATGGTTAATTGCATGATCGCATAGCCTGGGGGACGGGCTATGTGAACATGTGACAACCCGCAGACTTTAACCTTGTTGTAACCACCACCACTAAGTCCGCAACTGCATCACCAGACTAGACCCATGCAAACAAAACCCTCAACATCAAATCAGACAGTGGGCACATGATCACAAGGGAAAAGAATATTCCTTGCAATTGCACGCCAACCGTAGATTAAAATCACTAGCATAAGCCCCGCTGAGATATCTGATCATCACCACATGGACCAGTCAGAAGATTCCACATCACCACCTTGCTACAAATGGGTCCACCAGGCAATCTCTTCATAGACCAGAATCGATGGCTGTCGCTATACCGCAATGTTAAAAAGTGAGCACCTCCACTCAGCGGTATAACGACAACCATCAGATCTGTCCACGCTTTAACCTCCACTGAATCTCCTGGGCCCACTACAAACAAACCCATTGGCATCACATCAGATGGTGGGCACATGATCACAAGGGGAAAGAATATTCCTCACAACCACACACCGACCGTCGATCTCCCTCCTCTACCACTTGAAGAATTGAGCCCACTAACCACCAGGCATTCAGTGACATCATGACTAACCACCCACTGAGTCACTGGATGTTAACCACTGACCACCAGAAGAGAAGAGATCATGCAACAACATAGTCACCAGGTCATGAGATGTCAGCTGCCTAATCACCAAAATCAGGAGACCAAAGATAACCGCTAGTCGCCAGGGCACCGAATGAGAAGTAACCGTCAAACAGCCGAACAAAGCAAAGAGCTGGGACCATGCCGACAAGTGGCAAGTGGTCACATGATCACATGTCTGAAAAGTCTAACATGTGGCCATGTGATGGCCAATTAGAGAAGAGCCTTTGAAAACCCAGGCCCACCACCCATCACACTTGCACAATTAAGGAAAGCCAGCAAACAAGGAACTGGGAGGTCAAAAACACACAAAGTTTTCACAACAACAAAGGACCAAAAACACACAATACTTTCAACACGTCAACAGATAAGTGCACAAAGTTGGAAGACAAAGGGTCAAAAACAATGCAGGTTATCAGTCAAAGATTGAAAACATCATGGGTTTTGGAAACATTGTGGGTTTTTGACACTTAGGCAGATTTTGACAATGCTTCCCGCGGACCTTGAAATTTGAATATCTTTTAGGATCTTGCAATTTAGCTCATGAAATTTGGACCAAAGCAAGGTGACAACATGGAGAACATGGGGCAGGAGGCAATGAAGAACACTTGTGAGGAAAATAGGCCATTTTCAAAGGATTTTGCAATGACAAAAAATGGGCCTAACAGAAGGTGTAGTGCTCATTGTGCCATCTCTTGGCTAGCGCAGTCAACAACCCATGGCTAGCTTGAATGTGGGGCAACTTCATAAAGTAGCCAAAGCCCATCACTCTCAAGTTTGCCTGACCTGGATCATCCAGATCTTGGACATATCATAACCCAGTCACTCATGGTGCTCTGACCAATAATGCTGGGAAGAACTCCTACAAGCCATCAATCCAAACCTAGATGTCAGAACATATCATGATGGATGTATAAAATCAATACAATGCATCTTTAAAAGCAAACATTGTCTAGACCCATGTCATTTTTGCTCATAAACACTAAAACATGTCAAATTTTTAAACTGTGTGATACTATTTTTTTGATAAAGTACCGTACGATACTTTTTCTTATAGCAGTATGATAGTATCTTGAAGTGTGATACTTTGCATAGCATCACATGACATTTCTTCTGGTATCATGTGATACTAGACTTAATGCTAGTGTGATAATATGTTGACCCATGAAGTATCAAATGACATTTTCCTTCAAAAGGTGCGATACTTGCAAAAGATCATATGATCTTTTAGCTAGGTTAAAAATTTGAAATTTTTCAAAAATTAAAAACATGTTTCAAAATGTATTAAATGCTCATAATGACTCAAAAAGGGAAAGTTTTTCAAAAAACATACCAGGGCAACATATTGTGGAGGCTGGTTATGCAACTGGGCGTGCTCAAATTGATGCTTGTGAACAGGGACTACTACTTGCTGGGCCATTTTCTCTCTCTAAGCTCTTAAGATTCTCAAATCGCTAAAAGACAAATGATTTTTGAAAATGACCTTTTTACCCCTTTTATAGCATATTGACTTTCTGACCTAATTTTTAAAACACCTCAGAATTGTGCAAAAATTGCACCCCTAGCTAATTTCGACGTCCTAGATCCATTTTCAGGATCAAAATCAAAATCCAAGTTCATCTTGATAGTCAAAATAATATTTCAAATCTTTCACCCTCTTCTACATAGTTGACTAACCATGTGAGGCCTGATCCTTCAATCTTTGTTGGGGCACCTTCATTTCTTCATCCCCATCTCTTTCAAACTCCTAATCTTTCATTCACCTTCATTCAATTCATCTCTCTAAGGTTTGATATCATCCTTAATCTATATCCTTTTTGGTCAAACCTAGTCAACCTGGGGCATATCTTCACTGCTTGATGGTTATCCTATCATCTTTCACTTTTGATTATGATTTCTAGTGACTTGATCAAATTTATCAATTTGTTGTTCTCCTCTACCTGATTTCGATTCCAATTCTGAGGGGGCAATACCTATTAGCTTTAATCTTTGATTCAGCTTATCAATCAGCTCAGCTTGAGATTCTTATCTCTTATTTGAAACTTGACAATTACTTATATATAATGGTGATTGGCCTTGTCTGTCAGCTTTTTCTTATGCTTGTCTTGATATGGTCCCACCCATCGAACACATGTCTGGATTGTTTTGTGATCTCAAATTGATCTCACATTTAAATTCCATTCTTTGACTTCATGTGATCTCAAATCGATCTCACATTAGTCAAAGAGGGGAAAATGTATGCACCCTAAAATGGTCACCTAGACTTTGGCCCCCCATTCAACAATTTATCAAATCCATGAATCAATATTTTCAAAAATCAGCATTTTATCAATTATATCAATTTCCTTGATCATGTCCTATTTTATCATTTTCAATTATTTTCCTTGGGCTAACCATTTTATCCTAAATCTTTATTTATTTAAAAGGAATTTCCTCCCCTTTTATTAAATAAAAAGCCCCCACTTTTCCTCTTATCCTAAGTTGCACAAATAAAGCATTATTCTTATTTTATAAAAAGAAGACAAGCACTTTTTGTCTCATATGGACACAAAAGTCAACTCTTATTTTCTCATTGGAGGATATTTGTGCACATGGATTTCTCCTCTTTCAAGCTCCACCCTTGATTAAATCTTTTGCCTCTTAATCTCCATGGTCCATTCCTTTTCAATTCCTTTAAAAGGAGAGTTCTCTTCTCATTCTTAGATCCATCTTCTAAATACTAACGTTATGTTGCAGGATTGCTTGGAGACTTTGGAGCTTTTGGAGATCATTCTTGCATTCTTGCATTCTAGTTTCATTTCTTGCATCATAGCTTCATGTTTATGCTTTCTTAGCTTAGTTTCCTTTATGCTTTAGATTAGCTCACATAGCTTAATTAGCAAGGGTTTGTAATACATTCCTTTCATAGTTTAGCTTGCATTTCATTCTCATTGATTCTTGAGGATATTGGCATTCTTGCCCTTGTCTCTTTGAATCTCCCATTGTGTGGTTTACTAGAAAGGTTGCATGCTTCAATAGCTCTAGCTAAGAGCACCATCAACATCCTTATGACTCCATGCCTAGGGAGCTCTAGGTTGATTTTCAAGGATTCCCATTCATGGATTCCCTTGGAAGTAAAGACTTAGAGAAGTGCACATTTTAGTGTGTACACCCTTAAGCCTATCGTTGCCATCTAGAGGAACAAAGTTGTGCTCAGTAGTGGGGGACTTGATCTGATGATCATGAGGGGAGGCCAAGCATGGGGTAGTAGTACGGGGATTCTCCATGGTTTGTTGAGGGTTGAGAGGGGGAGTGGTGCCAGTCCTGTTCAGATTCAAGTGATCATTAGAAGAGCCCTCAACTGAGTCAGTGGTATGGGAGTCTTTCTCTGATAGGGAATTCTCCTTCGAAGCCGTTTCCTTGATTCTATTTTTGCACTGCTCCTTAGCAATTCTATTGGACTGACGGTGACTAGAGCCCCCTATGTCCACCTCCAACTTGACTTGGCTATCCAAGATCCTCTATTTTTTGGGCTTTCTTTCAGTCTTAGGGGTGTTGAAAACTCCTTAAAATATTTAGTATCTAAGGACTCTGAGACATGGGATTCCTCAAGCTCCTCCCCCCTTTTGAAATGGTTTTTCACACATCTTTGTGGCTTTTACCATCTTTAGGGACAAGATCTATCTCCTGGATAACTTGGATAGAGTGGGAAGTGGACTGAGTGGGATTGTTAGTTTTTGAAGGGGAATCCTCCTGGGTGACCTCTTGGATAACTGGGGGAGGTCGGTGCGGAGGGAAGATAGCCTTATGGAAGTGATAGAGATAGAGCAGGAGACCCTGATGGAGAATAGGGGTCTATTTTTTAGGGTTTTCCCTAATATCCAAAATATTACTTTCAATGGAATGAAGGAGGTAAAAGGGAATGGATATGAGGTCCCTATTTCTTATTTGATTGAGAAAAGGTAAATGGTAATAGTATAATACTATCAACTTACCTTCCAAGGTGAAATATTCATCAAAATGAGGTACACCTTAGGTGAGAAATCTGACAACTCCTTGCAGTTGAAACCCCCTGACTTCTTCACTTTTTTCTCCCCTATTCTGAATAATTGGCTGAGACTAGTAGGGTCTGGCATCCTACTATTTTTTTTATACTTTCTTCCTTCCAAAGAGAGCCCCATCACCTTAGAAATGACCTCCTCATTAATTTGGAAGTGAATGCCCCAACAGAGACTTTCCTATTGTTCCATAATGAGACGAACTACTTGGATATTTGTTCATCGTGTCCTCCCTTCATGCACTCCATGAAACCCCAGATAACACTCTCTTTATAGTAGTGGGTCACTAGAGGGTCAGAGGTGAAAGCCTCATCAATCTTATCTAGTTCTATGTGAAGAGTATTGCCTCCCATGTCGATGATCTCCTTATCCTATGCCAAAATTTCTTGAGAATCAAAGGGCCAAGCTTAGTGAAAAAGAGCATAAAACTAGTTGTTTTGAATTAGCCATTTTGAGAGAAAATTATACTCAAAATCCTAGCCTTAGGTGATTTTTGGGGAGCCGGGCTCCATACAGTGATATCCATTAGATCTTCAAGTGCCATAATTAGCAATTACGCCAGAGCTACACTTAGTGTTCTTGTTAGCCAAGAAAACCTATTGATGCAGACATCTATCTTTCCACACATATTCGCATGGAGGGAAATTATGAACCTTTATGGGATTTTGGGCATTCTTAATCATAATCACAAAAATCATTAATTTACACTGACACATAATCAAGGTAGGGCCTTTAGCAAGGATTACAGCTTGGCTCATTTTAAATATTAGTGGTATCATTTTTTTCCCCTCTGATTAGTTGCTAAGTCACCATAGGTAGTTCACTGACCACCTTCCAATTACTTAGTTTGGTTTGCTTGAGACCAATAGCAGCCATCGAATCCACCACCGCATTTCCCTCTTTGTATGTGTGGGATATAGTCATGCCTTGAAGATTATTGAAGAGCTCCCAGATTTCTTGAATAATGGAGTTAACACACCACCCCACATTAGCGCTACTTTTGATAGCCTCCACTACCACTTTGGAATTCTCCTCAATTTCCAGCAATCTGATGTTCATTTGGATGGAAAATTTAATTCACCATAGAAGAGGCATGCCTTTGGCTTTATTGACAGTGCAATTATTGAGCAGCCCTACATAAGCCAAGAGGCAAGTGCCATTATGGTCTCTCAGCACACCTCCCCCACCCTGCGCAAGGTTATTAGACACCCCATTGAATTTTAATTTAGTCCACCCTCTGGGTAGGGCAGCCCATCTGGTAGCTTTTCTAGCCATCAACTTGGAGTCATCAAACTTGGAGAAGGCATTCAGCAGGTTCTATGTATCAGCCATTTTGATTTCCTAGGCAGAGGGGGTGCTGAGGGGTGTTTCCATTTAGCCACGCTGGTATTCTCATAGAGAAGCTTGGTCCCAAGATAGAGGTAGGTCTTAGACAAGTTACTAGACTCCTTGAAAATCTTTTTGTTCCTTTCTTTCCAAATAATCCAATAGACGTGAGGTGACATAATTTTCCAAAGGAGCTGGAGGAGGGGATGATTGGAGGGGGATCTTCAATTGGTGAATTGGTGGAAATCATTACCCAAGGCCCATGAGATTCCTAACTTTCCAATGATTTCCTGCCAAATGTTAGCAGTGTAATCACAGTGTATGAATAGGTGATTCACCATTTCCTCCTCCTTTTCACAAAGGATGCATCCACTTGCCATGGAAAAGCAACTTTTTATAAGATTGTCTTGATTCAAGACTTTACCATGCATAAGGGTCCAATAGAAAAAAATTGATTTTCGATGTGAGCTGAGGGATCCACACCTTCATCTAGTCCCCCAGATTATTTTCTTCCTTCAGAAGTAGTTTGTATGTAATTTTGACCGAAGATGCTAGCTTGGGTAGGGGCCCAAATGATGGAATCTTGGCCACCAAGACCCAAGATTCTGACACTCAAGATTTCCATGAGTTCATTAGCTAAGTATTGAAGATCCGGTCTATCTCTAACAAGATTAGATATATCCCTCCAATGAAGTAGTTGGAAGTTCTATTGCCAAGGATAGGCCTAAGGTAGTCCATGAGGGGGTTGAATCTACTACCAAGGTTAGTGTAGTTCAAAATCCAATAGTCATTCTAGAATCTAATGGATCTCCCATTTACCAACTACCAGAAAGCACCTTTAGATAGCAAGGTTTTTCATTTGCAGATATTCGCCCAAATTTTGGAGCCACTGGTGAGGTCATTTTCATGGTACATCATCTCGTAGGGATTTCCTTGAAGGTACTTAGCTTCCATTATCTTGCACTAGTCCACTTTCCTTTCTATGAGTTTCTAGGACACTTTCATGGTAAGGACTCTATTCATGAAACCAATTATCCTCATGCCCAAGCCACCTAACCTTTTTAGGAGACAAACAGTATCCCAATTGACCAGGGACATCCTCTTTTTTTCTTCATAATTAGTCCATTAGAGAGTTCTCTAATTTTTTTCTAATCTATTTGTCATGTTTCTTTTGATCTTGAATAGAGATAGAAAGTAGACCGGGATTCCCTAGAGAGTGGAAACCACCCATTGAAGTTTACCAATGTTGCTTAGGATCTTCCCTTTCCATTCAGAAAGTTTCCTCTGGGTTCTTTCTAGGATGGAGTTCTAGAATTCTTGGGACACCTCTTTAACTGTGAGAGGGAGGCCAAGGTAGGTAGAAGGGAGTGAAGCCAACTGACAGGCCATAATTTGAAGCACTCTATATTTTATCTCCATGGAAGTGTTGAAGAAGAACATTTGGCTTTTCTGATAGTTAATACACTATCTGGAGGCCTAGGCATAATTTTCTAGAATTTGTTTCCACTGTCTGGCCTCAATCACTGAAGAATACCCAAAGAGGAAGGTGTCATCCACAAATTTCTCTAGCACAACCTGATGAAGAGTGGAAGTAGGTTTGACACCTTTTATTCTCCCAGTAGAGGATAGCATAGTCAGATTCTTGCTAAGGACTTCAGCCACCATTTTAAATAGGTAGGGGGAGAGAGGATCTCCCTGCTTGAGCCCCTTTTTAGGTTTAATGAAATTACCAGGGGTGCCATTGACTAAGAAAGAGAATTTGATAGTTTGAGTACATTCTTGAATAATGTGGACAACCTTCTCATTAAATCCCATCCTAACAAAGATTTTTAACAAGAATGACAAATTAAGTTTATCATATGCTTTAGAGATATCAAGTTTGAAGGCCATATCTAGAGCATTACTTCTATCCATAGAGTGGATGATTTCATGAGAGGATATGGCTACATCAAGGATCTACCTTACCAAAACAAATCCTTTCTGAGTGGTGTTGATAATCTTATACAATAGGGGTTCATTCTGTTGACCAAGATCTTAGTGAGAATCTTGTAGAACATATTGTAAAGGCTGATGGGCCTGAAATCTAGCATAGAGGTGGGATTGTCATTCTTTGGGACAAGAACAATATAGGTTTTATTATGTTATCTTAGGAGTCACCCCATTCTGAATAAATCTCTGACAGCATGGGTAACATTGAGTCCCACAATATCCCAGTATTCCTGAAAGAAGGTCAGGGTGATACCATCAGGTCCCGAGGCTTTGTAGGCTCCCATAGAAATAATTGTAGTCTTGACCTCCTCATCGGACACATTTTTCATGAGCTGGTCATTATCATTGTGAGTTATAGCATTTTGGATGTGGTCCAAGAGTTGATTTTGGGTGTTGACCAAGCACATTTGTCCCTCATTCAAGTACAATCCCTCAAAATAGTTTTCCGCTACCTGAATGATTTTGTCTTTCTCTATAACTTAATTCCCTCCCTCATCCCTAATAGCATTTATGGTGTTTCTTCTTCTATGATTATTGGAAGACTTGTGGAAGAAGGCCATGTTTCTATCCCCTTCAGCAAGTCATTGTATTCTGGATCATTTCTTCTAGTAGATTTCCTCTTTTTTCAGAGTTTCCTGCCATTTGTGTCAAGCTAATTCCTCTTCCAACTATATCTGGGGTGGGGGGCTTCCTGTAGCCAACTGGATCTAGAGGGACTATAAGGTTTCAGTTAGCTCCTTTTTCTCTTTTTGGAAATCACCAAAATTATGTTTACTCCAGCCCTTGATCTCTTTTCTGATAACTTCCAGTTTTTTGGCAATCCTAAACATGATAGTGCCTTTGATGTTAGTGGCCCACCATGATGTAGGGGCATTTGAGGTTAAGGTAGGGATATTTTGTGTACTCGATAAACTGCATTGAGTGTTTGTGCTTTAGCTAGTTCTACTCAGTTGTAGCCTTGATTGACGGTCTCGGTCATTGAAGGAATCTCGGTCATTGAAGGAACTTGGTAGTCTTTGGCACTCGGTGAAATTGTTTCTCGGTCATGCCTTCGGTACTTGGTCAACATTGGTGCTCAGTGATGCTTGGCATGCTTGGTAATTTTACTATCACTCGGTAGTTCTAACTTACCGACTAGATTTCTATGTGATTTGTTAAGCTGACTTAGTGAATTAATTGTTGGTAGCCATTGTCTTGAGCCAACATATAGAATTAAATGTTTGTATTCATTTGTAAGCCGACTTGTATGAAATTTAATTATTTGTTTTGGGGAGTTAAGGGTTTCATTTAGCCGACTTGTGGCTGATGATTAGTATTTAAGGAGGGCTTGGGTAGATGTTTAGGGATAAATTTTGGAAGATCAGAACTTGGAGGACATAGTAGATCTAGAATTTAGATGTGAAGCTTGAGAGTGAAGTTATGGAAGAGTTCTTGATGTTCTTGCAGATTAGATTGTAATCTGATAGTAGTTTGTAGCAGAGCTAGGGGTTTGCATACTTGGAGACAAGGATATTTCTTGGAGGCTTGCGAGCTCAAGTTTAGATCTACCTTAGGTTTTCCATCAGGTTCTGATTGTCTTCAGAGATGAACTAGCTAAGTATTTATTGGATTTGGTTATGGATCTTGTAGAATTGTTTCATTTTCTAATTGGCCCTAACCTGAAAGGCCTTATAGTTAGGCATGTTAATGCAAATTACTTGAAACATTTTATGGTGTTGTCCATTGTGTTGAGTATTCCACTATGTAATTATGTTGGCTACAAGGTTTGGACTATCCTTCATTGGATCCACCATCCTTGAATACATAACACTAGTATTTCACTTGATCTCTAAAGGAGGGGTGAGAGCACCACATAATTTCAAATTTGAAAGGGGCTAGGCCAAACCTAGGGGAGTCACACTAGTAGAGAAGGAGGGGGTTATGATCAGAAGTTGTTTTTGGGAGGGAGGAAAAGTTCAAGGTCAAGCAGAGGTCCCACAAAGAAGTGGCAAGGAAATGGTCAAGCCTCACCTAGATGAGATGAGATCCTTTTGTATTGTTGGTCCAAGTGAAGGGGTTTCCTTTTAGATCTATTAGGCCCATTTTTTGTCATTACAAAAATCCTTTAAAATGGCCTATTTTCTTGCAATTTCTCTTGAAGTGCCCTCGGCCCTATGTTCTTTAGTGTGTCACCTTGCATTAGTCCAATCTACATCTCCTAATTCGCCAAATCCTAAAAGTTATTCAAAGTTTAAGGTCTGGGGGAAAATTCCTTAAAACCTGCCTCAGTGTCAAAAACCCATAGTGTTTTCAAAAAGTGCATGATGTTTTCGGTCTGTGTGTTTTTGACCTATGTTGTTTTCAACCCTGTGCTTCTTGCTTTGTGTGCTTATCTATTGACATGTTAAAAACCTTGTGTGTTTTCAATCCTTTGCTGTTGTGAAAGCTTTGTGTGTTTTCGACCACCCAGTTCCCTATTTGCCGATGTTTTCTCTAACTGTGTAGGTGCAGTGGGTGGTGGGCCTAGTTTTCAATGACTCTTCTTTGATTGGCTGTCACATGGCTGCATGTCAGACTTCTCTAACATGTGATCATGCGACTGCTTGCTAGCTGTCTGTGTTGGTCCTGACTCTTCGTGTTGGTGGTTGCTATTTGGGCTGTGTTCCTAGCGACGATGTGGCAGCTTTGGATTGGCTGTCACATGATCACATAGTCTTTCTCTCAGCTATGCGATCATGCAACCAGGTGACACATGTTTGCGGTGCTGAGGTGGATTTGTTTTCAGGCGGGCTCACGTTGAAGGCTTTTAATCTAATGGTCGGCATATGATTGCAAGGAATATTCCAAGCCTATGCGATCATGCGCCATCCATTGGATTTTATTCCATTGTGCCAGGTTTCCTGTTGTGTGGGTGGGACTGTCTGACATGTCTACGCAGGTGGAGGTTTCTTATTGGTTAACGTGGATGAGCTTAGGTGGGGCCATTGTCAGTGGGGTTCGAGACGTGGGTAGATCTAATGGTCGGCGTAAGTTCTCATGAGATTTTTCAGGGCCATGAGATCTTATGCCAACCATTCATTTCAAAGGCTTGTTGGGCATGGGTCTGGTGTTGGTGATGGGGTGGTATTCGATGAATGGTGTGGTGATAGGTGGCATCAGGCATCGGGCTTGCAGAGTTAATGTCAGGGTCTATGGCTTGACAAATTTATTTGTAGCTTATCGCATGTTCGCATAGCTCAGATATTGGCTATACAATCATGCGATTAACCCCTTGCAGTGACGTGATTATGGAGTTGTGTGGTGGTAGTTTTGGCTTGCGGGTGGTGATGTTGTCTCCGTGCGATGGTGGTTGTGGTAGCGGTCTCTGGGTTGCCACATGATCGCATAGCCTATCTCCTGGCTATGCGATCATGTTACAAGCACCACATTTCCATCATGGTTGTAGAGTTATGGTGGTAATGTTGCCAGGGACTTTTCCTGTGGGGTTTCTGACTATTGGCTGTGGTTTGGAGACCGCAGTCACATGATCACAAAGGTTAGTTTGGTGCCTTGCAATCATGTGACCAAGCATTATTTGAGAACTAATTCCTTGTGGCGGTGAGGGTTGTTGAACGCGTGACTGCACCACTAAAGTTGAATGTTAGGTTGCTGAGCCTGGGAAAGATAAAGAGATCGATGGTGGGGATATAAAGTTGGTCATGGTTTGAATGTGGGTCGTTGTTTGTCTGTAGGCACCAAGAGAGGAGGTAACTATTAGATTTCAAATTTAAATTTGCCGGAGAGTTTGCAGCAATAGGAAGTACCTGGTTTTAATGATTTTGGGTAGATTTCTTGCTGGTTTGATGGCAGTAGGTTGTTGCAATGTGGTCCAGGGTTCCTGTGGTCATTTGCGGAGGTGATTTTGTACTTGGGGGAGTATGGTTTTGTGCTTTGTAGGCCGTTTGTAGGTGATCGATTTGATTGGTTTTCATGGTTCTACCTGGTGTTTTGTATTGACTGTCATGATTGTTAGATCTATTTGTGATCTCTTTCTCCAAGTTGCCTTTTTTTCCTGCCCCTGCAGTAAATTTCTTGGCTATCTCTGATTGGTTTGGTTGGTGAAGGCTATGCCCTAGCTGTCCATAGCTTGTTGCATTCTCTTTCAGAATTCCAAGGTAGCTAGGCGTATAGGTAGTCAAAATTTTGACTTAGAGAGGGTTCTGAATTTTGTTAGTTCCATGAAAGTTTCTGCTTTATAGGTTTTCCCTTCTCTTTGCATATAGGGTGTTCTATTTCCATTATTGTTTGAGGGAATATAATGCATACTGTAGCAGATTTGTCTTATGTATGAGGACTCAATTTATTCTTACTATCATCAAGCTGTCTCCATTTGAGCTTTGAATTCATTAATCATGCGTTAAGGATGTTTGATTTGTCTACTTGTATTGCCTATGTGTTTGCAAGTGGAGTTATCTTCGCAAAGGTAACTGGTTCAGGGCTAGTGTTTATGCATGTATGAGCTGAGGTGTCAAAGATGTTTCATGCTTGTCTTCCAATGGATGCTGGTCAATGTATTGTCTGATTTGTAGGTTTCTTCTAAGAAGAGGGTTAAAATCCTTTGAATGGATAATAACATGCTTGAATGCATAGGTGGGTGTTAAGTTAAGGCTTGGTCATGGTGTGTGATTGATGTCAGACATCAACACATTGGGTATATTATGTTCTTGTTTCATAGCTATCTCTTGCAGTAGGGTATTTGACTCTGTGGCCCAATGGACAAGGCACTAGTCTATCAGGGACTTAGGGCATCTTATGGGACCTTTCAACCCATCTTTCAAATCATTTCATTTCTGTCCCACCCTTTCCCTTTCAAGGTGTTAGTGTAGGTTTCTGGTTTTCATACTCACTCCATGCAAGTTGGGCTATTGCATGAGATATTGGCTTCATTGAGGTACAGGATACCTCGAAGAGTTTGAAAATCATTCCACAGTCAGTTTCCTACAGGCCTGTAGTGTGACACAAGGTAATATGTGTGTGCAGATGAGGTATACCCACCTGAGTGATGTGGATCTCAAAGTGTAGAAGGACCTCTCTTTGATCCTTGTCTATTGGCCCTTTTTGCTATCAGTTTTGGAGTGTTGAGTGAATGTGACACTAGCCCTATCAATCCTAATGCCAAGCTGACCTTTGGGGAAAAAGATCACCAGTAAGATGGTGACTATGCTGGGAAGAGATTTGCAGTGTGTTACCTAGATTTTCTGATTGATTTACATGTGGCTTTGCTATGGGAGTGCTCAGAGTCTATTGAAGTTTCAAGATAGATCGGTAAGTTTATGTCCTCTGAAGAGAGGTGGTGACTCTATGCTAATGAACCTGAGTGATGCAGTTTTTTTGGGACTGCACTTAGTTGAGAAGAAGGTAGCAGCATTCAGGAGGTGTTCCAGGTATTTCCCCTTTTTTTAAGTGTGTAGTAGTTTCAAAGGAGTTCTCAAATTAAGTTTCAACAATTTCAATGGTAAATGGTTTTACTCCTTTGAAAAGATTTGTTAAGTCATGGGTATTAAAGGAAATTCTTTCTTAAGAGGTTACCTAGTTGTGAATTTTGTTGATATACCTGGTTACCCAAACTCTATTCCCCTAAATGTTATGAAATTTTTACCGAAGCTCAGTGGGGAAAACTTTGAGTCTGCCTGTCAACATGCTAGAAATTTTTCAGATTTGATGTGTGACTATGGTGTTGAGCATGAAGATGTGATAATGAGGTTATTTATTCAATCACTAATAGGAGATGCAAGGGATTGGCTCTCATGTCTACCTGATAATGACATCTCTTCATGGAATGATTTAGTTACCAGTTTCTTAGTCTGATTTACTGAAAGGGTGAATGACTTTGACATGCTTAAGGCCCTTGTGGATATAGAAATGGAAGATGATGAACTAGTTCCTAGTTTCAATGACAAATTTATCAAGACATGGGAAAACATCCCTGGGAAGTGCAAGCCAAGTGATGATGTCTGTTTGATCATCTACTTGAATGCTTTTGATAAGAATTTCAATCTTGACTTAAGGAATAAGGAACCACTAACTTTGTATCAAGCTTTTCAGTTTGCAATGGATATTGAATCTAATTGGAGATATCATGTTGTAAGAAGATCACATGTTGCTACTGATTTCCATTCTTAGAATGTGGTAGATAATAGGAAAAGGGATGCACTAAAAGGTTTAGAGCCATATCGGCATATTCTTGTCCCTGTTAGTGATGTGCCTCAGTTTTCTAGGTAGGATATGATCCATGATCATGTAGAGGAAAGTAACTTACTACCATATCTTGCATCACATGAAGAAGAAGATTTCATTGTAACTGAAGCTTATATGGATGATGAACTTATTGCTGATGTATATCTAGCTGAAACTCAATATGATGAATGATTGTGTGCATGGCACTTGCAACAAATTGAGGAACTAGAGTTAGCTCTTGCCATTAATGGCAAGAAACTTGAAGAACTAGAGATGTGTAGAGCCATAGACAGAGAGCTTGCTCAGTCCAGTGAGTGTGTACCTTTAGATTATGACAATGAACTAGATAGCTGTCTATCAAAGGAGGGTTATGCTGAAAGTGTATTAGATGAAGGTATGATTAGTAATGTTTGTAATCAGTCTTTTGTTGATGATGAATGTTCATCTGATGAAGTGGGTAGTTCTGGTTCGAATGATGATAGCCGGGTAGCATTTTTGCATGAATTAAATGAAGATAGGTGGTATCAATGTGAGTATGATTCTTTTGATACTTATCATTAGTCTACAAGTGTGATGGATTTGAATCAGCAAGGGTTTGTTGATGAACATCACTCAAGTTGTGAATCTGAAGGTAAGTTTCTTTTTGAAGATAAGGACATGTATGGAGATGTTAGTATGATCCCACTTTCAGATTTATATGTACCAGTAATTGAAGGTTTTTCAGTGGAGACCTATGGAGATATGGAAGAAAAAATCAATATTTTGTTTCAGCTAGATGGGGAAGAACTAGATTGTAAAGTGAATGTAAATACTACTTATCCAGTTGATCCAAATGCCAGGTCTGCATTGGAAAGTGAAGAGGAAAGGGGAAGTGATTTTCCTCTTGAAATGTGTTTTTCAGATTTGGAAATAGTGAGGAGTTATGATGTTTTGAAAATGTACTACACTGTGTTTCCAGAGCTATTTCAGCCGAAATATCTCTATTTCCAACAGGATCTAGCTAGTGATGAGAAGGATGTCCGTAATAGTCCGCTAGTTTCCGATGAGCTTGAAGACATGCCTTACTATGAAAGTTTTTCTTTTCATAGTTGTTGTAGTAATTATTTGCAAGGTGTTGATTATATTTCTGAGTTGGATGAATGTGAGTATGAGGGTTTTAGTTTTGAATTGAGTTCAAGTGCTAAACATGGTGATAAAGATGATGTTAATTCTTAGCTGGTAAGTGTACTCACATTTCATGATGATCAGCCTTACATTAGCTTGCAAGATGTAATGGGAAGAGGTTACAAAGTTTTGCTACAGGCTGATTTCACTCTTGATTCTGAGGGGTGTATGTGTGAGGTAGTCTAGTATGACAAGATAGATTTTGATCCTCATACACTGGGCAAAGATGAATACACTTATTACATTCTGGTGGATCTACCTATCAAGAGTTTTCATGAGTTTGACCATGCACATGAAAGGAAAAATTCCAGGGTCATCTCTATGCAAGGGGGTGAGGACCAAGTGTTTGATAGAGGTAAATGATTGGTGTGGTTTAGCAGCTTTAGTTGTGTAAATATGTATAGTTTCTTTGCTTCAGTAGTAGTGTTAGTCAGAATAAAGAGCTAGCTTTTGAGAGCCTTGGAGTTTTGAGTTTTGATTTCTGGGAGTGATAAGGAATGTGATTTTGATTTGGTCTACTTCCCCCAGAGATCAGAATTCTTGCATGGGCACAAGTTACCCATCATCCCAACCAGAGCCACTGTTAGGCCTATTTTCTGTCATTGCAAAAATCCTTTAAAATGGCCTATTTTCTTGCAATTTCTCTTGAAGTACCCTCAGCCCTATGTTCTTTAGTGTGTCACCTTACATCAGTCCAATCTACATCTCCTAATTCACCAAATCCTAAAAGTTATTCAAAGTTTAAGGTCTGTGGGAAAATTCCTTAAAACCTGCCTCAGTGTCGAAAACCCAAAGTGTTTTCAAAAAGTGCATGATGTTTTTGGTCTGTGTGTTTTCGACCTACATTGTTTTCGACCCTGTGCTTCTTGATTTGTGTGCTTATATGTTGACATGTTGAAAACTTTGTGTGTTTTTGATCATTTGCTATTGTGAAAGCTTTATGTGTTTTCAATCGCCCAGTTCCCTATTTGCTGATGTTTTCTCTAACTGCACAAGTGCAGTGGGTGGTGGGCCCAATTTTCAATGGCTCTTCACTGATTGGATATCGCATGGCCACATGTGAAACTTCTCTAACATGCGATCATGTGACCACTTGCCAGCTATTCATGTGGGTCCCAGCTCTTCGCCTTGGTGGTTGTTGTTTGGGCTATGTTCCTAGTGACGATGTGGCAGCTTTGGATTGGCTGTCACATGATCGCATAGTCTTTCTCTTGGCTATGCAATCATGCAACTAGGTGACACATGTCTGCGGTGCTGAGGTGGATTTGTTATCAGGCGGGCCTACATTGAAGGCTTTTAATCTAATGGTCGGCATATGATTGCAAGGAATATTTGAAGCCTATGCGATCATGCATCATCTATTGGATTTTATTCTATTATGCTAGGTTGCCTAATGTGCAGGTGGGACCATCTGACATGTCTATGTAGGTGGAGGTATCTTATTGGTTAACGTGGATGAGCTTAGGTGGGGCCGTTGTCAGTGGGGTTCGAGACGTGGGTAGATCTAACGGTTGGTGTAAGTTCTCATGCGAATTGTCAGGGCCATGAGATCTTATGCTAGCCATTCATTTCAAAGGCTTGTTGGGCATGGTTTTGGTGTTGGTGATAGGGTGGTATTCAGTGAATGGCATGGTGACAAGTGGCATCAGGTGTTGTAGTTGTGGAGTTAATGCCGTGGTCTATGGCTTGGTAGATTTGTTTATGGGTTGTCGCATGTTTGCATAGCCTAGAAATTGGCTATGCGATCATGCGAATAACCCCTTACGGTGATGTAGTTGCGAAGTTGTGTGGTGGAAGTTTTGGCTTGTGGGTGGTGATGTTGTCTCTGTGAGGTGGTGGTTGTAGTAGCGGTCTCCAGGTTGCTGCATGATCGCATAGCCCATTTCTTGGCTATGTGATCATGTGACAGGGTGCCACGTGTCCATCATGGTTGCAGAGATATGGTGGTAATGTTGCTAGGGACTTTTCCTGTAGGGTTTCTAACCATTGGCTATGGCTTGGAGACCACAATCACATGATCACAAAGGTTAGTTTGGTGCCTTGCGATCATCTGACCAAGCATTATTTGAGGCCTAGTTCTTTATGGTGGTGAGGGTTGTTGATCACGTGACTGTGCCACTAAAGTTAAATGTTAGGTTGTCAAGGCCAGGAAAGATAAAGAGATCGACGGTGGGGATATAAAGTTGGTCATGGTTTGAATGTGGGCCGTTGTTTCTCTGCAAGTGCCAAGAGAGGAGGTAACCATTAGATTTCAAATTGAAATTTGTTGGAGAGTTTGCAGCGACAGGAAGTACCTAGTTTTAATGATTTTGGGTGGATTTCTTGCTGGTTTGATGGCGGTAGGTTGTTGCGATGTGATCCAGGGTTCTTGTGGTCATTTGCAAAGGTGATTTTGTACTTGGGGGAGTATGGTTTTTTTCTCGATAGGATGTTTGCAAGTGGCCGATTTGATTGGTTTTCATGCTTCTGCCTAGTGTGTTGTACTGACTGTCATGATTGTTAGATCTATTTGTGATCTCTTTCTCTAGGTTGCCTTTGTTTCCTGCCCCTACAGTAAATTTCTTGGCTGTCTCTGATTGGCTTGGTTGGTGAAGGCTATGCCCTAGCTGTCCGTAGCTTGTTGCATTCTCTTTGAGAATTCCAAGGTAGCTAGGGGTATAGGTAGTCAAAATTTTGACTTAGAGAGGGTTTTGAATTTTGTCAGTTCCATGAAAGTTTCTGCTCTACAGGTTTTCCCTTCTCTCTGCATATAGGGTGTTCTATTTCCATTATTGTTTGAGGGAATATAATGCATACTACAGTAGATTTGTCTTATGTATGAGGACTCAATTTATTCTTACTGTCATCAAGCTGTCTCCATTTGAGCTTTGAACTCATTAATCATGCATTAAGGATGTTTGATTTGTCTGCTTGTATTGCCTATGTGTTTGCAAGTGGAGTTATCTTCGTAGAGGTAAGTGGCTCAAGGCTAGTGTTTACGCATGTATGAGCTGAGGTGTCAAATATGTTTCATGCTTGTCTTCCAGTGGATGCTGGTCAATGTATTGTCTAATTTTTAGGTCTCTTCTAAGGGGAGGGTTAAAATCCTTTGAATGGATAATAACATGCTTGAATGAACAGGTGGGTGTTAAGTTAAGGCTTGGTCATGGTGTGTGATTGATGTCAGGCATCAACACATTGGGTATATTGTGTTCTTGTTTCATAGCTATCTCTTTTAGTAGGGTATTTGACTCTGTGGCCCAATGGACAAGGCACTGGTCTATCAAGGACTTAGGGCATCTCAGGGGACCTTTCAACCCATCTTTCAAATCATTTCATTTCTGTCCCACCCTTTCCCTTTCAAGGTGTTAGTGTAGGTTTCTGGTTTTCATACTCACTCCATGCAAGTTGGGCCATTGCATGAGAATTGGCTTCATTGAGGTATAGGATACCTAGAAGAGTTTGAAAATCATTCCACATTTAGTTTCTTGTAGGCGTGTAGTGTGACACAAGGTAATATGTGTGTGCAGATGAGGTATACCCACCTGAGTGATGTGGAGCTCAAACTGTAGAAGGATCTCTCTTTGATCCTTGTCTGTTGGCCCTTTTTCCTGTCAATTTTGGAGTGTTGAGTGAATGTGACACTAGCCCTGTCAATCCTAATGCCAAGCTGACCTTTGGGGAAAAAGATCACCAACAAGATCAATGTCCAGAAGGCTGATGAAGGAGATAAAATCCACTAGGTCCCCCATACTATAAGAGTAATCCATTAATCCACTGCATTTCTCCAAGGGGAAGAGAGGGGTGTTGAAGTCACTAGCTGATAAGTAATTAGAAGTGTCTTGGTCTATCCAAAGAGACAGGTCATTTCAAAGGGAAGCCCTTCCAGACTGAGTATTAGGGGCATAAATATTGAATAGGAGCCACTCAAGCCCATTCTTCCTAAAAGTAATAACACGGAAGTTTAGAGAGGAAGCAAGCTGATGGCCAGTGATAATATTAGGGTTCTAGAGCATAAAAATGCCCCTAGAAGCCCCAGAAGCTTTAGAGTAAAGAAACGCAACTCCCGACTACAGATTGGAAGCTAGGATAAAAAAATTAGTGGTAGACATCTTAACTTCTTGGATGAGAAGAATATCCAACTTATGATAAAAAATGTAATGTTTAACAACACTTTGCTTAAGGGAGATGTTTAAACCCCTAACATTCCAAGAAAGAAAAATCATTTCTTACTTTTAAAGCTTTTTTCCATGGTTTGCTACCTACCTATGACAACATCTCTTGTAGTCCCTCTTGATCTCCTAGCATGATCTAATGGCCTTCCTCTGGGTGTCTCCATCCCTACATCAGACTTCTTGGGCTTGGTTTTCTTTCTTTTTATTTTCCATTCCCCGTCATCTTCCTCCACAAGGCAGTCTGCATCTAGAGAGTTGGAAGAGGAAGGGTAGTTCTTTTTCTCCTATTGTGGGGGAGGTTTTGAGTCATATTTGGGGGATTTTAGCTCAAGAGAAACTACAATGGAAGGTTGTTCCAACCCACTATGGCTAATCTCACTAATCTCCAGGGAGGCTACCAGGGGGTTCTCCAAAGGCTCCACCATTGGTAGGGTTTCTAGATCCTCTATTGGTAGAGGATTTAAATAACTAAGTTCAAGGTGCACCACTTCATTCTCAAGAGGGGAAACTATCTCACCTTCTTCTAACACCTAGTTTTCTCGCTCTAGGTTTTCCATCGCATTAGCCACTGGGGGTGGGCAGGTCTTCTCATTTGCCTCCTTTTGTCAAGGGTGGAACCTCAATGGTTCCTTTATCCTTATTCCCTTTTTTTGTTCCTTGCTGGGAGGCCTTGCAAGTATCACTAGAATGACCTCTGGTATCACATTTCTGCTAGAAGAGAGTGGTGTTTTCATACACCAGCACTTGGGTCCATCTGCCTAGTTTGGATTTCAAAATGACAAAGTTGGGTAGGGTTTTGTTCAGGGTGACATTCACACTGAACCAATGAACACCGTCTTGGATTTAGATCAGGTTACCTAGTCAATAGTGATAAATGTACCAAAAGAGTCACCTGTCCACTAGAAAACTTTCTCATCTCAATATTCTAATGGGAGACTAGGGAGCCAAACCCAAACCGGGGTCATTCTGGTCAGTTCTATCACTGGGTTGAACCCGGGTTTCCATTTTTCTAGGGCCAGGAAGTGCTTCCCATAGACCCACGACCCCGACAGTATAAAAACTAGGTCCTCTAGAGTAGTGAACTTGTACAGGAATAGCCCACCCAACATAGCAAAAATAAGGACATAACCTTTAATCTTCAACTGGGTAGACACCCATTTTCTAACCATTTCTATAGTAGGTCAAAAGTTGAAGAATCGGCTTACCAGAGCCAACTGGAAATTTGCCATCATTCTATTCACCATAGAATTCAGGAGTGAAAGTTCGACACCTACCTTAGTTTGAATGAAGTCAACCAGAAGAGCCTCTAGAGATTGTTGGGCTTCACCAACAAGGGCCCCTTTCCTGCTGAATTTTGGGGGGCATGAAGGGGCATTGGAAAATGAGGATGCCTTTTCGGTACTCATCATTGAATCTTTCACTGGATCCATGACAGAGGTATTCACAAGACTAGCATGGGTTCCATTGGGACTTGCAAGGGGCCCTACCATGGAGGAAGATTCTCCCCTAGGGGATGTAGTCAAGGAAGCCTGTAGTTTGAAATCAGAGGTTGGGAGGGAAGTTGTAGAGCTTGGGTGTTGAAATCTATGTATTGTAAGAGTTTTTTTTAATATCTTCCTATTCTCCAAATTTTACAAAATATGGTATAATTTTTTATACCACTAAAATTACTTCAAATTGTTTTATTTCTGAAAGGTACATATATTAAATGTGAGTAATATTTTTTTGATTAAGTAAAATAGGTTTTATAGAGATCTTGAAACCCACATCAGTATAAGGTCAAAAGAAAGGCATGTTTTAAATGTGAGTAATTTATTTTTGATAGATAAAAGAAGCAAGAGGGTGCTAGCCTGAGGTACAAAGGGACTAGAGGTGCATTAACAACATATTAATGGCACTATTTATAAGCATTTCAAAAGTAGTTTAACAGCAAAAAAAACTAGGTCTAATCTGCCTCTATAAAAAACAAACACCACAGTACTTTTCAAAAAGATTAAACGAGAGTATCTGAATCGAATAGTAGGAATTAAAATAGCAGTTATAAGCCATGTAGGGCTATACCAAGGACTAGGCTATACCAATGTGAGTAATTTGTTACATGAATATAATAAATGGATTTTTTGAGGAATAAAATTTCTTTTATTGACACTTTTTTTTATCATCTAGCATTTTTATTATTTCTTCAAAATAGTGAGGTATGAGTTGAATTTTTTTGAAATGACATTAGATTGTATTTTTTATTTGATTTGACTTATCATACTCATATCAAATCAAAAACATATAAGATCCCATTGAGTATTTTTGTGGAGTGGTCATTTTGTAGGCCTACATGTTTGTTTCCTTGGATTAAAGGTTTTATTCTAGGTATGGATTGATCTGAAAGCTCTAATATGCTTAATGAAATATTAGAATTTTATAATTATGAAAAATTAAAAGGTGAAATGGATTTGATGTTATGAATCAAATTTCTATGGGAAACAAATAGGTATAAATAACTATAAAATAGATGATAAACTTTTGATTGACAATTTGAAATTTGGAGTGATAGAGCAATTGGAAAAAGAGGAGAAGAGTATTTTATGATGTGTTGAACCTAGTATTTGGTGCACATTTTTTCCATGTTAAAGAATTGTAATAAATCTCTCTTCATTTACATTTTTATAATATTTCATTTATTTTCTTCCCTTCATGTGGTTACTAGTACCTTTATTGGATCTTTTCTGGTTTTATGTAGGATTTGATGCTCTTCTTCTTTATTATAGCCATTTTGGTTCTTAGGAATTTTTTATTCCTTTTATGTGACTACTAGCCTAATTTATACTCTATTGTACATGAGATTCATGCCTCTTATAAGTTGTGTTGTTAGGGGTGTGATCATTTTTAGCATTTCCTCTGTCATTTATGCATTTTGGGTTTGTGTTTTTTTATTTCTTACCTCATATTAATTACCTCAATTATCTATGAAAATTTTAGAGTTTTTTTTTGAGCTAAGAGCCCCTTCTATGGTTTTAGAAGATACTTCTATTTCAATTTGTGTTGGTAGTGACCTCTTTTTAGCTTGTGATTATATTATTCTAAGGGCCTATATTTTTTCTACTCTAGTCTTTCCTTAAAAGTCTCTAACAGAGGTAGATTTTTATCTAATGGAAGTGAAGACACATTTTGTGGGAAGGTTTGACAATATGTATAAATTTAGAATGAGTATATCAACTTCTATTGATGATGGATCTTACCTTTTTTTTTTTAATTCCACTTGGATCTGTTCTGTAAGAGAAAGTGTCTTGTGGCACTATTAGTGGCAAGCAACAATAGTGCAGATTAGTGATGGCACCAAGAATTTGCAGATATTGAAGTTGTATATCATAACAAAAACTATATTTTCAAGTTGTGGGCACTCAATTGTCAATCTGAAATAGCAACATATTGTTGTTAGCAATACCTATACATTCACATAATTAAATTGACATATCACATTATCATAATTCTTAATTGATACTTAGACTTGTAAAACTAAGGGGCAACAATACAGAGGGTATTGGCTTAAAAGGAACGTATCAACACTACTTAAAAATATGAAGAGTTAAAAATCATCTAGAATGAAGACTACACCATGATGGCATGTTATGAGAAGACAAGGATTAGTATGAAACTCTCAAACCTGAAATATTAAGAAAATTGAAGACTTATATAAGGAATCTTATAGAAGATTTCAGTGACACCTTGTTACAAATGCATGATCACCTTATTAGAAAATCAAGGATATCAAGTGACTATGGGCTCACTTTAAAGAAATAAATATGTGAAACTTAAGATAAGTATTCATCCTTGAGTTAAATTTTTATAATTTTGTAGTCATTTTCTTATATGTATTCATGTTTGTACTATAAGAGCTATTTGCCTTGATCTTTTCATTTGTCTCCACGAATGTTCTTGTAGAAAAAGAAGAATGATGCAATCAAGGCATTATGCAAGGTTGTTCCATACTATAATAAGTGCAGGGTGATTCTTTGATCACAATTACCTATGGACTGTTGAGTGTAGGGTCCGTTGCACATGTGGCACTGACAAGCTCCTACAACTACACTACTCTAGATTTTGATTACACTATGACAGTGAAATTTCATAATAAGTACTCATGGATTTGTATACAACCTTTGGACTATAGCAAGATGGATTCTTCAAAATATTTTTTGGGCTCACCTTACGAAAGGGAATATAAAAGGATGAAAGCATGTGAAATTTAGATTAAGACGGAGTCCTAACATCTTCAGAAAGTTTAAGAATTGATGAACTTGAGCTTCAGAGGGAGTAGATGGTTCTGTCAACTTGTGACAAAATCAATCATATTGATTGAGAGGGAGATCATTGCTGAAGGTGAAACAATTATGAGGCTATAGAAGTGGAAACTCATGGATAGAATCACCAATGAGATGCACATGGATAGAATCTCTGATTGAGTCATTCCATATAGCTTGGGACTTCAGGTTATTGAGATGAACATCACACGAGAGGTTTTTATTATCTTCCCTCAAGTCCAAGAGGGAGTATTAATGTTGTGGCCTTGAAAAAAATCAAAATGCATCGTATGCTAGTCAATGTGAGTCAGCAACCTTATGTCTATTTAGATTATTCATGTATGAGACATCAATTCTCTCAAGAAGAAAGGTATGGAGTCACATCCTGCAGTAACACTGATATGAGCATATAAACAGGGTATGCCTCTGTGACAAAAGAGGAAGTGAAAGGATCTGTATCAATGGACATTCGAAGATCTTGATTTAGCGGGAGTAGACCATGTTTTTTTGGTTACCTAGTGATCAAGAAACTATAGTAGAGAATTATGATGAATTACCATGTGAGAAGCCTATGCTTTCATGTCAGTGGGAGAAGCTAGAAGATTGAATTAAGATGGAAACCCAGGATCATGGTCATATTAATTCAGAGGAAGTATTCTTGATGTTGAGGAATAAAGTCTTAGCTGAAAAGAGATTTTCAGCCTTAGTGATCTATCATTTTGTATCTTAAATGATTCTTGTCTTTGATAGACAAGTTTAAGGTGGAAGCCTTCCTCACTTGATAATAGTGAACCAAAGTGTCAAGATAGACTACTTAATTGTGTGTCCCAACTGTGTGGAGATCTTGACTCTTGTTATTACTGGATGTGTAATAACAAAACCATATCATGATAGACTACTTAATTGTGTGTCCCGACTGTGCAGAGATCATGATATTCAAGTCTATTTTCATGATGAGACTACATTAAATTGTGTGTCCCAAAGTGTCAGAAGTCATGGTAGACTTTATGGGCCCATTCATTTTGTGTTATGAAAGGTGATGATCTTTCATGTGTGTTGGGTTACTATTTCACGGTGATGATCCTAAAAATAGTTAAACAGGCTTCAAGATTGACTCCCGAAAGGGACTGTCCTGGATGTGTCAGATATCTTGTTGCTTATGTTATTACTGGATGTGTAATAACTTGTCAAGATTGACTCCTGAAAGGGTCTGTCCTGGATGTGCCAAATATCTTGATGCCTATCATGATCGACTCCCAAAAGGGTTTGTCCCAGATGTGCCGGATATCATGATATGAAAAGATTCTACAAATTCTATTAAACTCTTTCTCAAGAGGGAGTGTTAAAGTATTATTCATTCATGTTTAATAAATGATGAGATAATCATGATATGCATATAAATATAGATATATTTATATATATATATATATATATATATATATATATATATATATATATATATATATATATATATATATATATATATATATATATATATATATATATATATATATATATATATATATATATATATATATATACACTATATAATATAGTTGAAAAGTAAGTATATATTAATATGCATGTGTATAATAATATATATTATACAAAGTATGAATAAACTATTGGTTAAGATATGTTAACTAATAGTTATGTAATGAAGTGACATGACCATAAGTATATACGGTCATGTCTATTCATTACATGACTATTCAATATATACATATACTTTAATTTTATTGTAGAATCAATCAATAACGAAGGCAATTGTATTCTACAATATCAAATGAGTATATATTATCTCTATAGGATGATCCAATTTTCACAACATCTTCTTTAGCTATTTTGATCTCCTACCAGTCCCATTGAGGTGGATGCTTCTCAAAAAAAATGGAAAATGTTGTTGTGGGGGAGTTTAGGTGGGGATTTGTACTACTCTTTCTTTGACCATTGTCAGTAAGGGTGATAATGTTGAACCAACATCTGTGGTCATTGGATATAAGGTGGTTGATTCTCATCATTGGCTTCAAGGTAGTTATATCTCTTGAAGGTTATGGGAACCCTTTTAAAACCCATAGTTAAGATTAAGGAAGCCTACAAAAACCCATTGTATTATTTTAGGGGCTTTGACACATTGTTGTTGCAATTTGATCTTGGTACATGATTAGTCTTATTTACGATATTGTTAGTTCATGATTATTGTATGTTATCTTTGATTTTTATCTTTTTAATCATGGGCTTTTGATCCTATCAAAATATGATTATCTAGAGTTTTGGATGTCATTAAAAACCTATTATACCTCTGTTAAAAACAAAAAAATGAGATAAAATTAGTATGAATTTGAGCAATTTTTATGCATAAAAGGAGTGTCAAGAGCATTATTTTCTTTCAATATATTCAAATAAAAAGGAAATATAGAGAAATTTATAAATAATATATGAAAAATATCAGTGATAGAGATGAATTCTTCTGTGATATTTACTAATAAGCCTAAAAAATCAAATGGGAAGAACAAATAGATATAATATAACTGTATAACTAGATATAACTATATAATCAAGAAGGAAGAAAAGTTACCATAATCGTAATGTAATAGCTTTGCCAAGATTCCACTTGTTGGATTAATCCAAGAAAGATCAAGTTGACCTTTCTCTAGGGAACGAGCCCCTTAAGGTACACATAAAAAAATTCTCATTACATAACATGATACATATTTTGAGAAGCTCTTCAATAAAAGAAACAAATATTAAACCATGAATGGCTCCATCCTATTTTATCTTGACCCTCTGAAAGTTTTAGCTTCAAGATGTGTTTTTAACTGCTTAATCCAAAACTCTCAAGTCCAAGAGTCTTGAATTATTCAACAATCATCCCTAAGAGATACAACATATATTATTAATTGGCTAACTAATTTTAAAGAGTATAATTATTGATCATGTGATCTATATCTTGTTCACCAAAAATCCATATTGAGCTACATATTGAATCCTAAACCTATCTCCAATATATAACCTTCACAATATATGCACTCATCCATTTTTTTAGCATTAAAAGGAAAACAAAATAAAAAACACAAACTAAAAATACCAAAAATGATTCTCATTCAGAACACCATCTCAAAGTGAGATGCTAACTTGATATGATGAAAATTACTCCATTCTCAAATCCTACCATCCTCCAAATGAACATCATTGATTATTTAAGTCATGGCGAGAGGGATGTTTTGGTTCACAAGGAAAAATATTATTGTGACTAGTTAAACTATACTTAGTACAATATGAATTATGTTTTCCAACTAGGAGAGTTTCAAGATTATTGATTTTCTCAATAATGTGCTTTAAAACTTACAGAAGTGGACGTAAAAACATGCATTGAAACATTTTCACATCCCCATGGTAGATACCATTGACAAATGATTTGGTAGGATGATAGATGCACATAAGCCAATATTTTTTTAAAAAATTACTTATATGGTTGATTCTTCTACATTGATTGTGATTTTATTAATTCAATGTAGAACATACCAATCAAGAGAGTTGTACATGATATTCACCATGGTGCACCTATTATTAACCATGGCTTTTGTGCCTCTAAAAACTTTGTAATGTCTTCTACTATATTTTTGTCTAGTGAAAATAAAAATTACAATGACATGAAACCTTTAGTATATTTTTTCACTAGAAAAAGAGACCATTCCTTCCTTATGCACTAATTTTAGACACTAAAAAATGCTCAATGCCTATGTGCCCCCTTTTTAACACGTCTTCAATGTCTAATTTTCCTCCCTAATTCAATAAACTTTCTCTTCAAATTTTCCTCATTTTTGACCTAATGAATCACTTTCAAAATTGATGCAAGTCATTATCCAAACTATCAAAGTCATTTCAACTCCTTATCAAAAGGTCATAAAAATCGATCCTTTGCCTCATCAAAATCATCAATTTGGTCAAATCAATTAATTTTCTTCTTCAGGGGTAAATAAACCACAACATTTTTTGAAGTCTTAGTTTTGATAAATAAATTACATTTATTTATCCATTTTGCCTTAGTTTCACAATTAATTAATTAGCTAACTATTGATTTATGTAATTTTTATAATTTGTAAATCCTAATTTTGATTTTTTGGGAATAAATGAATTTAAAAATTTAAAAATTCCCTCCTTTTTTAAAATGGTATTTTATCTCTTAAGTTGTGTGTCACCCACTTTTCTAGCCTCCACTTCCTCATTTTTAGCCCCTACCTTCCCTTTTTCTTTTGTCATAAATTGTGATAGTTTATGACAATTTTCCTTTTTCACTTTTTTTATAATTGTCATAGTTTATGACAATTTTCCTTTTTCCTTTTATTATAGTTGTCATAGTTCATGATAAAAAAATTTCTTCCTTTTGTCATATTGGACATAGTTTTTGATAAATTTCCAGTTTTGACTCAAAATTTTCTAAATGTGTATGCAATTTATCGTAAGTTGTCATAACTAATGACAAATTTCCTCATTCAAATATGCCAATTTCTATAATCTATGACAATTTTCCCTTTCGCACACTTAATTGTTATATTTGTCATTTCTTTTACAAATTATTTAAATTGATCTCACTTCTCTCATTTTTAGCTAACCGTCTTTTTAATCTTCTCATCATTATTGTCAATTTCTCGCTTTCATGTTATAGGTTCATTTTTTTATGATAGGAGCTACATATCAATATTTTTTAGAATAAAGAAAGGTATTGGAGCAAGTTGAAGGGAGCTTGTTGAATTTACTTTCATATTTTATGTTTTTTTCTTCATCACTTTAATGTTAGCATAGGATTTTTTTTAGTTCTTTTATGGTTTTATGGTTCCCTTGGCAAGCATTTTTTTCCCTCTTTTTTTGACTCCTTCATTTGGTAAACCCTAGATGACCACGCAATTCTAATGGGTTTTTCTTATTTTTTTGATGTGTTTTGTAGGTACAAGAACACGATCTATGCATGTGGGAGTCTAACTTGTGATACATGCAAGATTTCTTATTTTATACATGCAACAAATAAAATATTTTTACTTGGTCTTTAAAATGAATAAACAATTGTGCATAGCCTAATTAGGAGGATAGATGGACAAAAAATGAAGATAGCCTAATTAGAAGGATAAATGAATAAATAATTGTACATATCCTAATTAGGAGGATAAATGAACAATAAATTGCATCTAGCCTAATTAGTAGGAAATGAACAACAAATTGCACATCGCTTAATTAGATAGGTAAATGAAAGTTACAAATTAAATAATGTCTAATTAGATGGATCAAAGAACCCTATAATTTTTACTTATTTTTAATTAGGAAGAGAAAATAACAACAAATTTTCCTATTTTGATCAAATTTCCTTTCTTAATGGGTTAATGAACAATAATTATCATTTAATTTTTATTCGGAATGAAAAGAAACATAACGTGTGTTGTTTAGTGAACACTTCCTTTCTAATTGTAAAATGGCCAATGCACTTATGTGTTTTAAGTCTCATTTAGATTGTAAATCCTAAGAATTGAATGAATTTATCCTCTCTCCTAGCCTTTGTGAATCTTGGCTGAAGAGAAATTTATACAATTCTTTTACAGGGCCTGCCTCTTGAGACTTTATTAATAGAGCTTGTGAAAGGGAAAAACCCAAGTGGGAAGATAAAGCCAAGATCTCCCACCCACTATAAATAACAACTCCTTGATATTAAAGTCTCAAAGGTGAAGAGTATCTTGTACTTGGTATTCGTGGGGTTATAGGTCTCAATCGCGCTTATGAAACCATGTTGTCTTGTATTATTAACACAAAATATCTTTGCACAGATGCCTGGACTAAACACTTTTATTTGTTATCTATAATTTTGGCCATCAGTGGCCTTATGCCACTAAAAATATCTAAAATGAGATAGCATCTTTTAAAGATCAAATCATTTTTATATATAACGTAACTAATTACAAAAGTGATGTTGCTACCGAGGAATGTTACGAGCTTGAAATTCTTATTGTAAAGCTTTAGCAACTATGTAAATAAAATAATAATTTCAAGATCTATTTAGACATCTAATAGACAATATGGAGGTAGAATTAACTTCCATTATCAATATTTCTAAAGGAAATAGGTTTCTAGAAA
Organism: Chamaecyparis obtusa; assembly: GCA_027943335.1. Classification (NCBI taxonomy): domain Eukaryota; kingdom Viridiplantae; phylum Streptophyta; class Pinopsida; order Cupressales; family Cupressaceae; genus Chamaecyparis; species Chamaecyparis obtusa. The sequence continues at coordinate 79,538 of BSBK01012606.1, forward strand.
ATAAATTTAGAATACTTAAAAACTTATGTACAGTAAAAGAGTTGTTAGAAGCTCTTTCTTGTAAACACACTTTCCTAAAAATCATTGCGGATTGATGGAAGTCACAATGAGTGTGGTTGTAGAAAATTTTATAGTCTGTTCTTTCATCAAAATAAACCCTTTCTTGAATTGGTTATTTTTTTCTTATACATATATTTCATAGTTATTTTAATTGAATCTTGTAAAATTGTAAACAAAGAATGATTTCTATATGTACACATGTATATATAAAGAAAAAATATATTTTGTAGCTCTTCTCCTTGTTGTGAAACAGGGAGAAGGTTTTAGATCAAGTGTTTCCATCAATGACAAAAGGGGAGATTATTAGACACATGCAATTTTTTCTTATCATTAATGTTAGACTTTTCTTTAGGTAATGCATCTCTCTAGAGTATTTTTGTCATCCAAAATAGTACTCTACCAATAATATACATTATTTTTGTCATAAGGATATGGATTCCTATGGGAATTTTTGTATGATTAATTTCTATAGGAATTTGGCTCTCTCCAGAATCTTGGGGTTGCTTTGGGATTTATCTTACATGCATTCTACCTCATCATCCTTCTATCTACTGTTTGAAATCTACTCTTGGAAGGTTTTTGGCCAATTGAATTTCTCATGACATTACATATTTTTTGGCATATCTATAAGTATTTTTCATCTTCTTAGACCTATAATATCTCTATCCAATGTGTCTAGTGCCACAGACTTATTATTATTTACTACTTTATCTCTATCAAAAAAATTATCATTGAAATATTTAGGTATTTTGCTGTAACCTTGGCTATAATTAAGGATTTATATTATGATAAAATAAGTCAATGAATGATTTTTATTCCCTCTACATGCATAAACACTTGGATTTTTAAGGACAACTATCTCACACACTACACTCTATTTTGGCAAACATTTTGAAACTCAATGTGTGATGGTCATGTATAAATTGAAATATTTTGAAGATAGTAAAATTATGAAGTTTTGAGAGATAACTATGAAGAAAAAAAGAGATACAAGCCAAATATCATATTGAAGAAGTGCACAAGAGAATTTTTGCAATACAAATTTACTATGATAGAGGTGTTTCAGTTCCCGATTTGTATTTTGTGAATACATAATAAATTAATTTTTTTTTAATCTAAGGCTATAAGGTTCCTTTTTCAATCAAGAAGACTATTTTGTATACAAAAGTAATTGGTAGATTTAAGTGAGAATAGTACAACTCTAGTTTTACCACTTTGGTTTTTACACATATAAATTTGGTTATCTTATGCGTTTCTAGTATACATCTTATTGGTTTATTTTTTGTTCAAGTGGTTTTTAAATGAATTATAATAAGATTTGAGATAATTTAGTAAAAAAATTAATTATGTTGTTTTACCTCTCTCTTATCACCAAATTATTTTGAACATATATATCTTCTCTTTTTATTCTTTTATGGCCATGCTACAAACATAGGTCATGCCTATTGTATTCATGTCCACTCAGTCTCCACCAGCTTCATCTCATGATTACCATCTTGGGTTCTCACAAGGTGTTATAGCTTACTATAGTATGGGTGGTTGCAAGAAGTTGAGTCCCACTTTTGGTCAAAAAGTGGAAGTGTTTTCCCTTTTTTTCAAATATCCTATCAATTGATGTCTGAATTTGAGGCACTTAGAGATTGAATCTCAAAAAAAATTAGTATTATAAAATGTAGTTCTTGGAGTCTACTTTGAAATATGTAATTTAGTTAAATACCCACATGGTATAAATTTCTTTTTAGTGGGAATGTTTGAAAACCATGTTTTCAAAATGCTTGTTTCAGGACCATACCATAGTCATGTATGAACACCATATTTTGACTTAAATAAATGAATTTTTGTAAATCCTTTTGGGGAAATATATCTAAGACACAAAATATTGGTCAGCATATTTTTCCTTATTCTTTTATTGAATATATATTTTTTTAATTAATTTTTAATTGACTATAAAATACTTTTTCAAATCCTCTGGTGTATGGACACCATAATTTGATGAGAATTTCATATTTTTTCAAAGTTATTTTTTTTATCTTTAATAGAATTGTATCTAGTTTGGTCTCATCTAATTTATTTTCTGAAAAACCTAAAAACAAAAAAGTTATTAACATTTTAGTGAACCTCACTATTTTACGTCTAGGTACCACTTTTAACTAATTAATAATGAAAAAATAGTTAAAATAATCACATTACTATGAAATTTACATTTTTGAAATCAGGATAGTGAGAACTCTAATGGTTTTTTTTTTTTCATAAAATGATATGATCAAGAAGGCCCTAAAAAATTACGGCAAGGTAGAAATCTGGCATTCTAGTGCCTTAACCAAATTTTTTGAGGTCAATGCATAGGCTTGGTTCTACCAAGCCTAAACCAAACCGACTTTGGAATGAAATTCGAGGTAGATGTGTGCTTCCCGCTCATGTCTTAAGAAACGAGCGTCTTTTTTTGAATTCAAAAAATGGGCGGCCATTTTTTAAAAAAAAATCAATGTGATAAAATACATTTTTAATTCTAAAAAAAATTTTTTAGAAACGGGCACCCGTTTTGAAAAAAAAATGGGCACCCATTTTTTGAATTTAGGATCGGTTGCCCGAACCTAAAATTGGCGCCAATTTTTTGAAAATGGGTGCCCATTCTAAGTGACATCTCTCATTTCTACAAGACTTCCACGGAATTGGTACCCAACTTTGTGCATTGACCCGTATATTGAAGGGTATCCCCTCCATCCTTGAAATTATAATTTGTGTAGGACCCTATGCTTGAGTTTCATTACCAAAACTATTCTTAGATGTATCTTCTTTAAGTTTTAATTCTTGTAGTAGAACACGTTTTGACTTGCCCCAAGTTTTTCACTATACTATTTGCAAAGATCAGTGGGTAACCTTCTTCATATTTTCCTCAAAATGGGTCACCTACAGACTATGAGGCTTGCATTTGTAACACTATTGAGGAGGTTCTATCATTGAATATGATATTTACATTATTTGTCTCACTCTCCTCACTTGTGCAATTGAAAAATGATATTGAAGCAGCCTCACGCTTGGCATTATCCATTGGTGGAGTGCATAGAATTTCTCTATCCATTGTACCATTATAGTGTTGACCTACCTCCCTATATGATCAATATTGTAAGGATGATGGTTTTCTAGTGAATGATCTATGAGTTAAGTGTTTGCACATGTATTCTTTAGTTCTTGTTTATTAATGTTGTTCTCGTCTAGATAATTATTATAATCAATTTAACATATTATTCTACTCTTTTTCATAGATTGATTTTCAAAATTTGAGATTGATGCAAAGTATTAGGTACATTTGGGGTCCCTTCCATATTGACCCAAACTTTTATTTTTTATTTATCTTCATGTGCTCTTATTTAGATCCACATTATGCTAGCCCTGATGTAATACCCCTAAGAGGTCTTATATCATATATATTTGTGCCTCTTTTGGGTTTTGATACTAACTAAATAGATCCCCCTATCTCTAGTTAGATATTATGGATAGAATGTTTCACACATTAGGAAGTGACATTCCATAGAGACATCTTTTATGTTGGTATGCCATAATATCTTTGCATCTCCTTATAATGTCTCATGTTCCCCTTTGAGAAACACAATCCATTATAGGGGCTTGTTATATTTGTTATGTCTTATTATCTAAATGTCTCATTGTCACATTTTCTCTACATCATAAGTTTTTCTCCAAAAAATTGTAATCTTGATCTATTTATTTGCATTTTTGGGAATATAATTGATTATCTATCAATATCATTTCCCTATTTTATGATTATCTAGAATTAACTAATCATATTGGTATGATCAATGCTACCCAATTAAATAACTATCTAGTTGTTCATAAAGGGGAAACACAAAAGAAGCCAAATATGGTCCAAGACCCACTACACTACTCAAGAGTTATTAGAAATTTTGTAGCCTCCAAATTTCTACACATAACATTCTCATTAATGCGCATAACATTATAAATTGTGTGAGTCTACTCTACCTCACCTTTGACATGGCTATAAGTACTAGCTAAGGGACCTTGCATTGAAACTGATTGCAAAATTTTTTTTCTATCATTAGCAATGCTCCTACTATGATCAGTTGCATCCATTATAGAAAATACCATTTTTCCCCTTTTCATTGCACTATCTTTTAGGACCTGGGCTTTCTTATTCAACATTATGAGACCATTAGAGCTACTTTTCATTAATGTTTTGCTGACTAAAACTATAACTCTGAGCTTTTATAAACTTTTCCTATGGTCCCCTCCACCATTCAAACTTTATCTTCCTACTTTATCTCCATTTTCTTAACAATTGTAGAGCCAACTTACAAAAGAGAAATCATTTAATTCAAGTTTTCCATGTCAAATCCTTCATCACAATTATGTTGGTTTTCATTCACCTTACTGTTATAGGAATAAATAATTCTTTCAACAAAACTACATCAAAATCCAAGCAATTAAAATTTATAGATTGACATTAGTCGTACCTTAGCTGCCATCATTATATTCCTCATTCCTATAATAGAATATCATTTCTCTTGATCCACTAGGGTCCCTTTCTCTAATTTGATATGAATTTCAATGTGAAAATTCTCATCCATCTTGAGTGGGTTCATCATAGAGTCCAGAATGCCTCCTTGATTCTATACTTCCCTATCTTTCCTCAGTGTCTCCTCTAAGAAAGGATTACCATTTGTCTTCATATGTTAGGGCCAATAAATCTTACATTTAGATATCTTGTCTTTACATCTCATAATGGGATAAGGATGTCTCAAACTTCAACTCCCAATGAAATAAACTTAATGCATCATCATTCCATAGAGAGCCACTACTTCAACATGTTTGATTGTCATCATAGATGAGATTTCTAGCCTCTTTGGGAAGTGATCAATTACTCTCCAATTACAAGTGTTAGCTTGGTTAACCCCATAGTTAGCAAAAAAATTAGTAACCCTATTCCCCTCTCAATACACATGAAAGATTTGAAATTCTTCAAAGTCTTAATCATATCAAGGCTATCAATAATAAGATTATTAATTGTCCAACTAGATTTTTGAATACCCTTCAAATAATTAAGAATACTTTCAAAATTGCTTTCCAAACAAATTTTCCAACAACCATAAATTAAGTCATTTTAATAATTAAAAATATTTATAAAATATAAGTAAAATTAAGAATTGATAAAAATAAGGTATAATCCATAAAAAAAAATAAAAATAAATAAATAAATAAATAACATTCTACAATCTACATTTCTAAAATTAATACACGAGAATATGATACTACTTATGAATAATGATTATTCTTCCAACCTGCCTTATCTTATTACCTACAGACCAAAGTTAATTGAGACAACCATTAATAAATTGTAGATAACAAATTTAAATCACAAGTGATTTAAAAATTAATATTTGTGATCAACACTATGGATATATCCCAGAAGAATTGCCACTTCCTCCCTCGTCAAACTACTGCAGCACATCTTGATGACCTCAATATTTGGCCGAAGAAGAAATTTCCACCGGCTTCGTATTTTGATACCAACCTAAACGAAGGCGCCCTAAGAAAAGCCTATGTTTTTAGCGATTCTAGTATTCTTCCTTCCGACACGGTTAGAAAAAATTCTGAGGCCGGTGAAGACTTCCTGGAAACGTCCAATAATGCCAATTGTTTCGAGATATCGAGTAACCTGTTGTTTCTGATTTGCAAGCATTTCGTGCATAAGAATTTAATGTTCTACTCAACAAGATGGATATGACCTAAACACACCTCTTTGAACTAAAACTAAATTCGTACCTGCTTCATCTTAGTCAAGAACACGCCATCCTAGATGATGGCAGCCTAGGACAATCCTATGTTTATAGAAGAATTGTTCTCACTTCTCTCCCATCAGACTGACGTAGCAATGTCGTCTAAAACTTACCCATTGTTAGTCCTTGTCGTTATAGACGTGTTTACCCAACGCGGATCAGATTGAAAATAAGTTGGGCAATGAAAACCCAGGATGACATCTATCCTTAGCGTTCTTCCTTTCGTTTCACAGCGGCAATAGTTTTGGACGACCAAATAAAAGAGTGCCAGTAGTGACGATCAAAACAGTTTTGTCTGGTTTTGGAAGATCCTGCAGTCGGCGAAAGATTGAAAATAAAACATAAATATACTCTGTTGTGTTGAATGCTCCTTTCACTGGGGGACAAGATTGCGTAGGCAACATCCATGGCTTACTTGTGTCTATATATATGCTAACTATTTAAAATCATTTAATCCATGAACATTATAATAGAACAAATTTATTTAAGTTGGTTAGTTTTAATAAGTTGTATCAGAGTTAGATTGTAGTAGTATTGATTCCAAAAATCATTGTCGAATCTAAACAGCAGTGTTTGTTCTAAATATATCTATTGAATTTGAAAACGTATTTTTATGATAGATATAAAAATAAATGACAGATAATTTATCAAGTGTCATTTCTATTATGTTGACTATTGCAGACAATTATACAAAATTAAAGATCATTAGATGAAAATAAATCATTAATTTCGTTTGGACGGGTCTCACCACCATTGTCAAAGGAACTACCACAAGATGTTCCACAAATGTTATTTTGCAAGAATAATTTGACAAGTAATCATAATAAACATTGGTTAACCTACTAAACGGCTAGGGTTTCATCTATGTTTGGTAGTTATGGCGAGCGGAAGTGGAACTGGTGTGTGTGTGGGAGCAGCTAGGGTTTCTGGTGCGGGGGATGCTGAGAGCGACTCAGATGGTGATGATGGAGACCCAAATGGGGGCTTGCTGGTCCTCTCTTTGGGTGGTCTCTGTTTTGGCATCAAGAGATCGGAGGGGGGCTTCTGCTCATACGATGGGAGCTGGGGGGGTCTCTTGCCGGTGTGGGTTTGTGGAGGAAGAGGAGACGCTCTGTCTCTCTTCAGATGGCCAGAGCCTATTGGTGGCAGTTGTCGATCCCACTCTGGGATTGGGGTTGTGTCTCTGGCTTGATTGAGTTGGAGATCGGATCTGATTACTCTGAGCCTTTCGTTCTCCAGGGTTGGGTGCTCTGTGCCTTTGTGGGTATGTGGGGTGTCGTCTCCCACATTTCTTTGTTGTGGAGAAGACCTCTGCATTCTCATGAGGCAAGAGATGGTGGTCGGTTGCAGAGTTTTTTCGGCAGGGTTCTTCCTATTGTGGCTGTTTCCTGGGACCCTCATGCGTGGGTTTCCTTTTGGGCCCTTTGACTCTTTTGTCTTCTGTGGGAAATTGGTGGTGGGTTTTTTGATTCGGTCTAGATTGGGATCCCTATTGAGGTGGGGTTCCTCACTAGAGCCCTTTAGAAGTGGAAGGATGCTCCCTAGATTTACTCCTCAAACCCGTTTCGGGTGTGCACTGTTGGTTTAGGGATGATGAGGAAGACGACGAGTATGGGGAAAATGTTCCCCTTGTCGGTGTTGGGTTGCATTGTGTTGGATGGTGGATCTTCTAGGTTACTAGTTCCTTTTGGGGGCCTTTGGTTTTATGTGACGACATTTTTTCTGCTGTGAGTTGAGGTGTGGGTTTTTGGTGGGCTTCAACCTTTGCGGTGGAGGTCTCCTGGCCTAATGCTTCTGAGGGCTTTGGTCCTGCTTATTGTGACTGCGGTTGCTGATCATATTGCTATACATGGCCCTGGCTATTCTTTTCTTAACAACCACAACATGTCTGGGGGAGCTGACTGTATTATGACATTCTCTCCCTCCCATGGTTTTACTCTCAGACCTCTTTTGGGCCGGTTTGAAAAGATTTTCATTTGCACAGGCTTCTGCTCGCTTGCTTTTCCCTTTGCTTTTAATGGGTATGGTGTTAGTTTGTTGTTTTCAATTTTTAGTGGATCTTCCCCCTTTGGGTGGAAGAGGTAAGGTTTTCCTTTTATCTGGTAGCCAGGGGACAGCTGATAGTTTTCAAGGGCTCCCTCTGGTTTGGTGTTTTTGGTTAAAGCAGGCTGCTTGCTTGGAGGTTGGTCTCTACCCTATCATTGAGCATCATGTTTCTTTTTCCAGGCATTGGGCTTCATAAACTCAGTCGTCTTCCTTCTTCATGGTTCCTATGGAGGTGGATCAACTTCCTATGGAGGTGGAGAGTTCGTGTGAGATCTTAAGGGCGGCTGATTCTCCTATGGAGGTGGAGAGCATTGGGGCTTTTTGCTTTGTTCTTATTGAGGTGGAACACTTTGCTTTAGTGGTGCATTGGGAGATTGCTACTTGTGTTGTGCTCGACTGTTAGGGTTGTGGTGGGCCTCAAGGTGCTGTCAATGTGCAGCCTAAGGTGCTATCATTGTGCACTATGTTTTGTACTTGGCTACTTTTGGCCTTGAGTATCTCTTTCTCTACTCAACTTTTGGCTGACTGTGTGCTGAATATGGCTTTCTACCGGTTCCTTGACTTTCCTCCTTAACTGCACTTTGGCTATTGTTGTTGTTGCAGTTTCCTTTGTTCCTATTAATGTGTTGTTAACATGTTCATTGTGACTCTGCTTTGATGTACCACAGGCCAGCACCCTCTTGCTACTTCTTTAATCAAAAACATTGGTTAACCTACTATAACTATTCTTCTAATTATCAACATATAATTTAAAATATATATCATCAATTTAAAAAAAACATTACATTTGGCATTAGTTAATCATTTACCATATCAAATTGTTATTTTTAATTAAAAATTTACTAACAATCATACATGCTAATTATTTCTATTTATCATTATTCATTTATTTACTAATTAAATAATATTTAAAATAATTTAATTTACGTGAATTAGTTGTCCATTTTAATTAAAAAAAGTTTGTATTTCTCACCTCACTAGTGAACTCCAACTTTGAGTTAGAATTTCTCTTTTTCATATATCTATTTAATAAATGAAATATTTCATTATTATCCTCTAAAACCATAGTCTTCCAATTTCAACAAAATTCACTCTACAATCAACATAGTGTAATCATATCTTTAATCTTAATTTTTTATTTTTTTTTATTTAATTATAACTTTAATCCTCCTTCCATTTTACATACATCAATTGTTTATGAAAACTGACACTATTAAAACTAATTATCAAAATGAATAATATTATATTATTGATTTGCATTTACATTCTTTTATGAGTAAATCATTATTTCAATTAGAAGTTTGTGGTGAAACTTATAAATGGAATCTAGTCTCTTTTCCTTGACGGTTTTCTATTTTCAATATCCTATTTTAATTTTCTATTTTCATTTCTTACAATTAACTTTAATGAACTTGTCTATTAGTCATGTATTGATACAAAATAGGTGGAATACAACCCCACCAAGTGAAGCTTGGGATTAAATTATTACAATACTTGACTATAAGAATAATTGTCATAACTGATTTTTCAAACACAAACTATTTTAAATAATTGGTGACTTTTGTTGACTTTTGACTTGGTCACTGGTAGACAACATAAGTCGATTTATTTATCTTTTCCATACATGTTTTTATTTGATGAATAAATTAAGATATATTTGAATTTTCTTTTCCTCGGATGATAAATTTAAGTGATTAATGATTATCATGATAAGAACGGGTTATATGTTATAAAATATCATTATATTTGATATGATTAAAATGTTCAAGATGATTATTCTTCAAGTTAAATTGGTTATTGATTTCTAGAACTAACCTACTGATGTAAGATTTGAGTGTTCTATTTGTGGACAGGACTCAAGATAGGGGTTTGGTCGAGGTAGGAAAGCCTAGCTCCTTGGTAAGGATGAGTTCGGAATTAAATGATTAAATAACACACCACTCAGACATTTAAAGTTTTCAAGAATAAATTATGTATTGAAATGTGTAAAATCTTATCCATTTGTGTATATATGTGTTATAATTAATGCTTAGAGTATATTGGATTCTTTCAAATTCATTGGTGTGGCTAATTTCTATTATTGTTGTTGTTGTTGTTGTTGTTGTTGTTGTTGTTGTTGTATTATTATTATTATTATTATTATTATTATTATTATTATTATTATTATTATTATTATTATTATTATTATTATTATTATTATTATTATTATTATTATTATTATTATTATTATTATTATTATTATTATTATTATTATTATTATTATTATTATTATTATTATTATTATTATTATTATTATTATTATTATTATTATTATAACAATTACAATGATCTGCAACTTCCCACTCAAGCTCGAACTTCAAACTGCAGGCTCCCATGCCTGCCTCCCCTCAGGCAGATGCTGCCCCCTGGCTGACCCACCTACTGGTCCTAATGGACTCTAGGCCATTCCCATGATTTCCTCTATCACGGTCCTAGCGACTGAGTCAACGGGGGAATCTCAAAAAGTGTCCTCTTTTGTTGATACCTCGTTGTCCCCCCCCAAAACCCAACTGGAAAGGGGCCCTTGTTGGACAAGGTCACCAATCTTTGGAGGCTCTGCTGGTGGACTTCATTCAGACTGAGGAAGGTGCTGAACTGTCGCTTCCTAACTCAGTGGTGAATAGAACGATGGCAAATTTTCAGCTGGCCCTGGTAGGTTGATTCTTTAACTTTTGACCTACCATTGAAATGGTTAGAAAATGGGTGTCTAACTAGTGGAATATCAAGGGTTCTATCCTAGATTCTGCTATGTCAAGGGGACTTTTTTTGTTTAAGTTTACCACCCTAGAGGACCTATCCTATGTTCTGTTGGGTTCATGGGTTTATGGAAAGCACTTCCTGGCCCTTGTGAAATGGAAACCTGGATTCAATTCAGCAATGAAACTAACAAGAATGGCCCTGGCTTAGGTCCGTCTCCCTAGCCTCCCACTCAAATATTGGGACGAGCAAGTTTTCCAATGGATAGGTGACTCCTTTGGCTCATTCATCAGAATGGACCAGGGGACCCATTCTAAATCTAGGCTGGTATTTGCTAGATTCTATGTGAATGTCACTCTGAATAAAACCCCACCCAACTTTTTCATTTTGAAATCTAAACTAGGTAGATGGACCCAAGCGTTGGTGTATGAAATTGCTACCCTATTCTGCAAGAACTGTGATAGCAGAGGCCACTCTAGTGACACTTGCACGTCCTCCAAGTTGGGAACAAAAAAAGGGAACAAGGACAAAGGAATGGCTAAGGGTCCACCCCCATAGGTGAAGAGGAAAAGGTGGAGACTAGGCCACCCATTATGGCTAACGAAACAGAAACCCTAGCAATTTGAAGATCTGACTCTGGAGGAAGGTGAGATTGTCCCCCTCTAGGAGATGGAAGTTGGGAGCCCTGATCTTGGTTCTCCTGATCTATAAACTACAGAGGAACCAATTCTCCAGCCAATGGTAGAGCTGATAAAGATCCCCCTGACACCCCCCAGAAAGAAGGATGACTAACCTTATTGAGGAAGAACAACCTGCCATTGTGGTTTTTCTAGAGTTAAAATCCCCAAAGCTGAATGCTAAACCCCCCCCAAAGCTTGTGGAGAAGAATTCCTTCAGCTCCCTTGATGGTTTGGAGGATGATATGGGGAATGGAAAATGCAGAGAAAGAAAACCAAGCCTAAAAAGGCTGATGTGGGAATGGAAACACCTAGGGGAAGGCCTTCAGACCGTGCAAGGAGATCAAGAGGGACCACAAGGGATGTTGTAGTATAGGTAAGCAGCAAACACTGGAATCTAGTTTCAAAAGTAAGAAATGATTTGCCTTTCGTGGAATGTGAGGGGCTTGAATAGCTCCCTTAAACAAAATGTTATCAAACATTAAATTTTTTATCATAAGCTTGATGTTCTACTCTTACAAGAGGTTAAGATGTCTGCTAGTAATTTCTCTATCCTTGCACCCAATCTTTGGTCGAGTGCTGCTTTCCTTTACTCTAAAGTTGCGGGAGCGTCTAGTGGAATTGCTACACTCTAGAACCCTAATAGGATAATTGGTCAGATGGCTACTTCTTCCCCTAACTTCCTTGCTATCACCTTCAGGAAGAATGGAACTAAATGGACCAGTTTTAATATTTATGCTCCTAATACCTAGTCTAGTAGAGCTTCCCTGTGGGTTGATCTTGGCCATCGGCTAGATCAGGACTATTCTGCAAATTTTTCACTGGCTAGTGACTTTAACAACCCCCTTTATCCCTCAAAAAGGTGTGGCAAACTAATGGATTACTCTGATAGCATGGGGGAGCTAGCTAATTTTATCTCTTCCACAGGTCTTCTTGACATCACTCTGAAAGGGAACCCCTTCACTTGGACCAACAATGGGAAGGGTATCCATCTCATCAAGGTGAGGCTAGATTGGGTCCTGGCCACCTCTTCATGGAACCTTTGTCTGAACTATTCCTTGTCTTCCCTCCCTAGAACTATGTTGAATCATAACCCCCTCCTTATTTACTGGCATGATGCCCCTAATGTCAGCCTGACCCCCTTTAGATTTGAAATTATGTGGTGTTCTCACCCATCCTTTAGAGATCAAGTGAAATTTTGGTGGAAGACTAATATTAGGGGGACTGCCATGTTCAAAATAGCCCAAAAGCTTGAAATTATCAAAAGGGAGGTTAAAGCTTGGAGAAAACATAATTTTGGAGACCTCCGTAAAGACAAAAAAGGAACTATCTAAAACCTTAGATTCCCTCCAGGCCCAATTGGCTTCTGGAAGCTACTCGCCCCAGATTTAGGTGGAGGAGTTGACTAGACACAAGTGGTAGGAAACCTTGGAAAAAGAAGAAATCTACTGGAAGAAGAGATCTAGAATCCAATGACTTGCTGAAGGGGATAGGAACACGACCTTCTTCCATAGATTTGCTAGCATCCATAAAATAAGAAATACCATCACTACTATTATGGATGAAGGATGGAATAAAGTCGAGGAGAAGGATAAAATCAATCAGGTTGCAGTTAACTACTTTAAGGGGTTGTACTCTAATGAGGCTCCTATATGCCCGAACAACATCCAAAACCAACTCCTGGACCACATCCAAATTTCTATAACTCTTAGTTATAATGACATGGTTATGAAGTGAATCTCTGATGAGGAGGTCAAGAATGGAGTCTTTGCTATGGGAGCTTACAAAGCCCCTGAGCTGGATAGATTTCCTCCAGCGTTGTTCCATGAATATTGGGACATTGTGGGGGCTGATGTTACCCATGCTGTTAGAGACTTCTTTAGAACTGGGCACCTTCTTAGATAGCATAATAAAACCTACATTGTGCTTGTCCCAAAGCATGACAATCCTACCTCTATGTTGGATTTCAGGCCCATCAGCCTTTGCAATACCTTCTACAAGATCCTTACCAAGATCTTGGTTGGCAGAATCAAGCCTCTTCTAAAGAAGATTATCTCCACTACTCAGAAAGGTTTTGTGCTAGCTAGACAGATTTTGGATGCGGCCATAGCCACCCATGAAATCATTCACTCTATGGATAGAAGCAAGGTCCCAGGTATGACCTTTAAACTAGATATCTCTAAAGCTTATGACAAAGTTAACTAGTCATTTTTGCTTAAAATTCTTACTAAAATGGGCTTTAATGAGAAGGTTATTCAAATTATACAAGAATGTACTCAAACTGTTAGCTTCTTTGTTCTTGTAAATGCTACTCCTGGTGGCTTTTTCAAACCTGAGAAGGGTCTTAGACAGGGAGACCCTCTCTCCTCCTACCTCTTTATTATGGTGGCTAATGTGCTTAGTAGGAATCTGTGTATGTTGTCTGCTATGGGAAGAATAAAAGGCGTCAAACCTACTTCTACCCTTCCTCAGGCGGTGATAGAATAGTTTGTGGATGACACCTTCCTCTTTGTGTATTCTTCAGTGATTGAGGCTAGACAGTGGAAAAAAATCCTTGAAAGTTATGCATGGGCTTCTAGACAGTGTATTAACTATTAAAAGAGCTGGTTGTTCTTCTTCGATACCCCCACGGAGTTACAAAATAAGGTGCTTCAAGTCCTGGGTTGTCTGGCAGCTTCACTCCCTTCTACCTACCTTGGTCTCCCCCTTACGGTTAAAGAGGTGTCCCAAGATTTTTTGGAATTCCATCCTTGAGAGAACCCAAAGGAAATTCACTTGTTAGAAGGGGAAGATTTTAAGCAATGCTGATAAACTTTAGCTCGTGGCCTCCACTCTCCAAGGGATCCATGGTTACTTCCTATCCCTCTTTAAAATCAAAAGCAACATGGCAGACAAACTTGAAAGGATTTAGAGATCCTTTCTATGGGCGAGGTCTGAAGAAAAGAAGAGGATGTCTCTTGTCAATTGGGATACGGTCTGCCTCCCAAAAAGAATGGGTGGCCTGGGACTAAGAAGAATTGGTCTGATGAATAAATCCCTTACCACGAAAGTGGCATGGAAGCTCATAGAAGAAAAGTTGGATTGGTGTAGATTAATGGAAGCCAAGTACCTCCAAGGACATCCTTATGGGAGGATGTTCCAAAGTAGTGATCTCCCAAGTGGATCCAAACTCTAGATGAACATCTATAAATGCAAGACCCTTCTATCTAAAGGAGCTTTTTGGCAAATTGGAAATGGGATATCTATTAGATTTTGGAATGACCACTAGATCTTGAATCAACCTAACTTGGGCTATAGATTCAAACCTCTTATGGACTATCTGAGACCTATCCTGGGTAATAGAGTCTCAAGCTACATCACTGGTAGGGACTAGAAGGATATACCTAATTAGTTAAGGGATGGATCAGACCTGCAACATTTGGCCAAGGATCTCATGGAAAACCTAACTAATATCAAAATTTTGGGGCTTGATGAATCTATTATCTAGGCCCCCACCCAGACTGGTACTTTCTCTATTAAATCTTCTTACAATCTACTTCTAAAGGAGGAGAGTAACCTGAGGGACTAGAAGAAGGTGTGGATCCCTTAGTTCATGGCAAAAATCATTTTTTTCTGATGGACACTAATGCATGGTAAGGTCCTAACCTAGGATAATCTTATAAAGAGGGGCTTCTCCATGGCGCACAAATGTGTCCTATGTAAGAAGGAGGAGGAAACAATGAACCACCTTTTCATCCACTGTGATTATGCCACTAGCATTTGGCAAGAGGTTATCAGAAAATTGGGTATCTTGTGGGCCATGGGAAGACAAGTGCATCAATTTAATAACTGGAGATCTCCCTCCAATCACCCCCTGCTCCAACTCCTTTGGCATATGCTACCCCCTCATATCTGCTGGGCCATTTGGAAGGAAAGGAACAACAAGATTTTCAGAGAGGTTAGTAACTAGTTTGAGACTTGTTTCCATATTGGAACTAAGCTCCTATGTGAGAATGCCAGGATGGCTAAGTGGAAGCTTCCCTCCTATCCTCTTGCTACTTGGGAGGTGAGAATTGCTGACATCTAGAACCTCCTAGCTAGTTTCTCCAAGTTTGACGATGCTAAAAGGATAGCTAGAAAAGATACTAGATGGGCCACCCCTCCTAGAGGATGGACCAAATTAAACTTTGATGGGGCAAAAAATAATCTTGGCCAAGGAGGGGGTGGTTTTCTGAGAGATCACAAAGGCACTTTCCTGCTGGCTTATGTTGGGCTGATCAATAACTACACTATCACCTAGGTGGAGGGAACGACCCTTCTCCAAGGGATTAAATTCGCAAAGAAAATGAACATCAGGCAGCTAGAAATTGAGGGGGATTCCAAAGTGGGTGTTGAGGCTGTCAAAAGTGGTGCTAGTACGGGGTGGTAGGCTAGACCTATTATGCTTGAGATTAGTGAGCTGCTTAACAGCTTCTAGTGCATGACTATGGGTCACACATATATAGAGGGGAATTCAATTGTTGACTTGATGGTAGCAATAGTTCTAAAACAAATCAAACTCAATAGTTGGAGGGTGGTTAGTAATTTACCTCAGGTGACTCAGCAACTCATCGGGGGAGAAATGAATATTACTATTTAAATGGGCCAAGCTATCATATTCATTACAAATCCTTACTGGATCATGTGCTATCATGCTTAGGTGATTTTTGCGATTATGGAAAGGAGAACCCAAAAATCCATAAAGAATCATCATTACCTTTTAAACGTGTGGAGTAAGAGTTGTTCGAATCAGAGGGCTTACTTGGCTAATAAGGATAGCAAGTGTGTCCTTGACATTATTGCTATTAATGGCACCTGGAGATCCATTAGATCTGGCTATACAGAGCCCTTCTCCCAAAATTTTACCCAAGGCCAACATTTTAAGTATAATATTTCCTCGGAAAGGCTACGCAAAAACAAGTGGTTTTTATGGTCTGTAATAACGCTTGACTCTTAGGTTTCAGGATATTCTGACACAGGAGGGGAAAAGCTTTGAAATGGGAGGCAACACTCTCTACTTTGAACCTGATAAAATCGACAAGGCTTTCACCTCTGATACATTGGTGACTCATTACAGAAAAGAAAGTGGCATATGGGGATTTATGGAGAGAATGAAAGGTGGGCATGATGAGCGAATTTCCAAACAATTCATTTCATCCTAGAAAATAGGAGTGTCTTGGTTGGGGGCATCCACTTCTAGCTTAATGAAGAGGTCATATCAAAGGTGATGGGGCTCTTTATGGTGGGGAGGAAATACAAGAAGACTAGTCGGACTCCCGACCCTACTAGCCTCAACTAGTTTTTCAAGGATGGTGAGTAGCTGGTGAAGAAACAAGGGGTCTTCAACAGGGAGGTGCTGTCAGACTTCTAGCCAAAAATTTGCCCCATTGTAATGAAATATTTCATGCTGGAAGGTAAGTTCATTGTGTTTTACTACTACCACTTACCATTCTTGAATCATATTAGAAACAAGGATTTAATTTCCACACCCTTCTATCTTTTACACTCCATAGAGAGTAATATCTTGGATATTAAGGATAGCCCTGATAAGTCAATCCCTATCCTCCATCAGGGCCTCCTTTTTTACATCTACCATTTTCACAAAGCTATATGCCCGGTGCCCCAACCCAATTATCTAGGAGGAGTCCTAGACCAAAACTATAAATCCCACCCATTCCTCCTCCCAGTCCATCCAAGTTATCTAGGAGCCTGAGCTGGGTGCTAAAGAGGGTAGAACTCACAAAAAAATGTGTTAAAAACCCTTTCAATAGGAAGGAGGGTCAGGAGGAGTCTTATGTCTCTGAGTCTATAGAGAATAAAGATAGGAAGGAGTCTGACATTACTCTTGAGACTAAGTGTAGGCCCAAAAAATAGAGAATGATGGAGAGCCTGGTTAATCTAGAGGTGGACTTAAGTGGCTCGAGTCACCAGAGGTTAAATAGAATTGCCAAGGAATAGTATAAAACCAAGTTAATGGAAATGGCCTCTAGAGAGAAATCCATATCTGGAAAAGACTCCCGCACCACTGAGTCCATGAAAGGTTCCTCGGATGATCATATGAGTCCCATTAGGATTGGTAACACTTCCCTACCCAACCTCTAGCAACCCATGGAAATCCACAATAATCCTACCCCACCCCTGAGTCCTTCTCATGATCCACAGGATAAACCCCCCACCTCTGATTACAATACCAGGGCTCTGGCTGACAAAAACAAATTTAAAGGCACCCTCAAGAGGAGGTTTTCTGATATGGACAAGGATATTGTAGAGATTAAAAAGAATATGCAGGAACTGAAGCACCAATGCACTGTGACCAACAAATTTACCCTAAAGGTCATGCATGCTTCAACTACAACTCTCTGGAATGTGAAGGAAAAGCTGGTGGGTGGCAGTCTGGAAGCGGATGAGGACAACAAGGATCTTTTCATGTTTCTGTAGGAGGAGTGCACTAAGACCTTGCTATCTAAGTAGTTGGGTGGGAAGAACTAACTTCTGGTGTCCATGAGTTGGTTTATTTTGGCTGGGCTTGGCCCTCGGTTCCCCTATTTTGAGTTTGGGGTTTTTGTTAATTTTTATAGCTTTTCGTTTAGCCCTGTGTGGCTTATGACTGGTCCTTTAACTACTACTCTTCATTTTAAGTACTCTCATTTAATCCTTTTGATCAGTATTGTGGTTCATGTTTTTGATAGGTGCAGAGTTAGACTTAGTGATTATGTTGTTAACTATTTTATCTGCTCTGACTAGTTCCATTAATGTGTTATTAATGTGCTACTAGTCCCTTTGTTCCATGGGCCAGCACCCTCTTGCTACTTTATCTATCAAAAACAATTACAATTATTATTATTATTATTATTATTATTATTATTATTATTATTATTATTATTATTATTATTATTATTATTATTATTATTATTATTATTATTATTATTATTATTATTATTATTATTATTATGATATCAATTAGAATATTATGATGAATTTAGATTTTATCTCTTGAAATAAATTTTAATTGCATATATATTAAATTAGATTTAGTGTGTTTGACTATTTTGAGAAATGATTTAAAGAACTGATAATGGCAGATAGTTTTAAGGAAATATTTTAAGGGGAATTTATATTTTTATTCTGATAGTAACCCAATGGGAGATTGAGTCATTACTTTTTATTTAAGAAAATTGTTATCTTTGTGCTTCTGGCATGGATAAAGGAGAAGACTATTTCTTTGGGAGTTGTTTTATACATAAAGAAGGGATTCAACATCCTCATTCGGGGGTGTGATTGAACACATGGCAGTTAAGTGGAGGAAAATAGGTAGAGGAATGTAGTTAAGTAAAGGAGGGAAGCAATAACAAGAGAGGATTTGTGTAGCAATAAAAAATACAAGGGATAAAATGCAAGGGAGAATGCTAGGCAAGTATTTAAAAATGCAGAGATTAAGGGTGAAAAGAAAAAAAATAAAGAAGGTGATGGAGGAAGCTGTAGAAAAATACAGAGCAGAAAATAAGAGAAGCACGCTTAGGGATATTGGGTATGTGCGGTGGTTAAGAGGTGAAGTAAGAGTAGAAGAGAGTAGAAATGTTGAACTTCATGCGCTCGGTGTTAGAAAGGACAATTATTTACAAAATCTCCAAGTTGTTTTCTATCTATTAGTGTAGGAAATTAGTTTATTTTTGAACCACAATTGCATTATATTCTTTGAAATTTGTAGTTGTTCTATTTTTACCAATGGTATCAACTAGAAAGATTTTAATTTCACACATTAGATTTTTATGTTGAATGTTTTCATAACTATGAGTGTCGCTAGTTATTGACTGTATGAGCCAAAATTTCTAGAAAAGAAGCTATGACCAATTTGATTCTCACAATTTTATTTCAAAACTTAGTATGCCACCAGATAATACTTTCATCCTACACGTGTGGGATGCTTGTTTTCCTAGAAACATGTTGATTTATCTATATATAAAATAAATACTGGGATTCTTTGGTGTATAATTTGTTGCATATTCATACCATTTAGAAGGTATGGAATACATTTTGTTACATATACGTATCATTTAGAAATGATACTAGAAATAAAATTATGTGAAAATGGATAACAATGGTGAATTTCATTCCATAGAATTGATCATTTTTGTGTAGGGAATGATATTATTATTGTTATGTTTTTACCACAAGAAGACAATGCAGTAGAGAGTTTGAATGGGATTATTTTGGAGAGAAATCATAGCCTTCCCTCAAATACAAGTTTAAGAAAAGAATTTTTCACAGAGGCAATAAATATAATAGTGTATTTAATTAATTGATGCCCATCCTTTGAGTTGGATTTTAAAATTCCTGAAGCAGAGGATTTCTTATAATCATCCGTGAGTCCATAAAGTCTGGAATAAAAAATAATATGAATAAGAATGATATAGTATAGTAAGTATATCCTAAAATGTTGCACTTCATTTGACAGAGATCAGTTTTGGGTCTGGTATGAGCTATGAGATATGTCTAAACTAAATTTCAATAGTAGAGAGGTCAATTTATATCAAGAAAGATGACTGTGTACAGAGGTAGGAAGTGAAAACTTAGACATAGTAAAAAGACATGTTTTTATAACTTTTTTCTCTTAATTGTAAAATCCACAGTAGTTGCTTAGTTATCCTTACACCTTACTATTTTTAAATATATTTCTGGTCTAGTCTCCTCTCAATTGTAACAAATTAAGTTCCACGTTGTTGTCACTACCATTTTTTTCTTTCTCAATGCTTTTCTTTCTAGACACATAGTCGATTGAATTTTGTAGGGAAAAAGATTTAGCTTAAACCATAGATAGATTAGCTGATATAAAAATTGTTGAAATTCACTAACTAAGAAAAATTTTCTTGTCTTCGCACTAGCTGATGTATATATGTTTTATTTTAAAATTTATATTAAAGATTACTGTAAGTAGATGTGGTTGATTACTCAAATATAGAACAAGTTAATTAAACCTGATTCTATTTTAAGCTTCACCAAACTTAGATCAAACCCTTTTATTATTATTTTATTAAAATCAAAATTTGTTTTAGTAAGGGCATTATATCTGATATTGGGTATTTATTATTTATTATCATTATTAAATTTGGAATTAGTGTGTAATGTTGAAAAGATAGAGAAGGGTAATTTAGTTGTATTACCTATCAGTGAAACTGATAAATAAAGATACTTTGGCCAAAGTTTTCATTTCCCATATGTATTTTAATATGCTTGGTTAGCTATGTAAGTTTTCTCTCTGCCACCCTGTGATTAGGATTTCTACTTAGACTAAAGATTTTTAGTTGTAGTTAGATTCATAGTTGCATCACATTCTTCTGAATCATCAATACCGAGATGCTATTCACCTCGAGCATGGTTGGTGCACTTTCCATTTTAGGGTAAGTCCCAGTGGAGCTAACCACTCCATGGTTGGGTGGAGAAAGCACCTAGGCCATACTCATGTCTCAGGATTTATAGGTGGACATGTTGTCTAGTGGCTTATGAGATAGGGATTGTTGAGAGTGTGGTGCCTTGTTACCCTGATTTTGATAGTTTGGGAAATGATGTTTTTCATTGATTAAGGAATGACAGAAAGGGTACTGAAGAATTTTAGGTGGCCTGCAAAAGGTACAAAAAGAAGAATGATGTTAGTTGTGGTGTGTGATCTAGAGAAGACCTATTTGGAAGTAATCTTCAGAGATGTAGCGTGTATTATGGATGGAAAACTTAAATTAAGGATGTCAGTCCTTAATTGTTGTAATGTAATTGTTTTATACTAGTTTTAGATACCGTGCGTATCTTACCAAGGAGTTATGTAATTTTTTTTTATATTAGGAAAGCCTAATTGGCCGAACTAATCATGTAGAATGTAATAGGGTATATATGTAAGATATTTTCTTTTGAAAAGAGATGAAGAGAATGGATGTGATGTAAAAGGAGAATTAAGGAAGCTGTGAGCTTGTGTCTACTAGATGTAGAGAAGAAGATAATTGTATAATTCATTGGAACTAATCAAGAAAAGATAGTTTTTATCGAACAGTTCAAAAGATTATGTATTTATTAATATACACTTATGTTGTGAACAGTGAGTTCTGAAGGTGGATATAACCTTCTTTGGTAAGTGAGCCTGGGAAGTGAGCCCACCCTTCTTTTTCTCAACTCCTAATAGGGTCTATCCTCTAACAAGGACTATGTACTATAATATTTTAATCAACTCCTAATAGGTCTAGATCTTCTAACAAGGATATTCTACTCTCAGTACATCATTAATAGGTGTTAATTCCCATCAGGGTTTTACCTTTAATTGATTTTCATCAAAAAAAAAATATTGTGTTATTGTGTTTGTATTCATTGTGTTCATTGGATTTGATACTACTACTATTCATAGTTTAAAGTTTAATAATTTTTCATACAATTGATTCACCCACTATTAGTTGTATTGTGGACTATTATTCCTAACAATTGGTATCAGAGCTGCTGGTCCTTAGAGAGAAATATTAACAACTTGATGTGATCTTGGAGATGGAGTTCTATAGGAAGGATAGTTTGAAATTCGATCCTGAAAACTTTGACAGTTGGAAAAACAAGATGTGAACTCATTTTCTATGTTTGAGCATTGACTACTGGATGATTACCAAGAATTAGGTAGCTATGAAGACCAATTTACCAAGCGAGAAAAGTTATAGAACTGGAAAACAAGGATGGAGAAGCTACAAATGAATGATGATGAAAGTGTTAGGGCTTATGTACAAAGAGTTACAGATGTTGTGATTGGAATTATAAATTGTGGAGGCACTTTTGAAGAGGAAGAAGTCATTTCAAAGATCCTTAGAGCATTGACACTGATTTAAAAGACCAAAATTTAGGCTATAGAAGAGATTATACCTTTGACTCCAAGATTTAGCAGAGAATTTCTTTGATTGCAAAGCTACCTACCTTTGAAGATGTAGAAATAGGAGATTTTGTACCTAAAGTTGAGACAACATTTAAAGAATCTACAAACAAGAAGATAATGTATGCACTTTCAAACACCAACAGTGAGAAAATAAATGAAGATCTTGGTGAATATGAAAAGGAATGAGAGCAGATACAAGAAGAGGAAAGAAAGCTAGATGAGCTTGTTGCATTGATCGCTAGAAGAGAAAAGAGAGGTAAGGGTAAATTTGAAGGAAAGTTACCTTTGAAATGTTTTTCATGCAATAAGATAGGTCACTTTGCATCTAGATGTCTTACAAGAGTTCCTAAGTACAAACCTAAGTTTCTCAAGCCAAAGTATTCAAATGATAAGGAATATTATTATTCTAGTGAAGGTATTTATGGTGATGATGATTTGGATTATGAGGAGATTGGATTTATTGCTATAAAAGATGAAAAACTAGTACAAGAGGAAAAAGCTTTAGTATCACATAGTTGAAAAAAAATATGAATGGATTATAGACAATGGTTTCTCACATCATATGACTAGAGATAAAAAAAAATTTGTTAAATTAATGAAGTATGATGGTGGTTTTGTAAGATTTAGAGATAATGTTCCTAAATCTATCATAGAAGTAGGATCTATTACTTTGGATGGAAAGACTAATACTGAACTACTTGTTGATGGACTTAAGCATAACTTGTTGAGTGTTGGATATCTGATGGATAAGAGATTTCAATTAAAGTTCCTTGATGGTAAATGTTTTAAATAAGAGGTAAGACAAGAAATTTGATAACAACTAGTACTTAATCTAGAGGTAATGTGTTTGAGTTAAATACATATGGAGCTTCTTGTTTTGTTGTGAAGATAGATGACAGTTGGTTATGGCATAGAATATTTTGTTATGTTAATTTTGGTAATATTATGAAGGAAAGTTTGACTAACGTAGTAAGAGATCTATCAAAGATTGTGAAACCATCTAAAACTATATGTAGAGAATGTGTTATGGTAAAATAGACTAGAAGTAGTCATAATAGAAAAGCATATACATCAAAAAGAAAGTTGGATCTGTTACATACCTGTTACATACAGACCTATGAAGACCTAAAAGGACAAGATCATACTATGGTGAAAGGTATTTTATGCTTTTTGTTGATGACTTTTCTAGAATGATGTGGGTCACTTACTTGAAAGAGAAATTAGAAGCATTTAATAAATTCAAGATATTCAAAGAAAAAGTAGAGAAAATGAATCGGAGATAAAGATAAAATGTTTGAGGTCAGAAAAAGATGGAGAGTTTACTTCACATCTATTCAATTCATATTGTGAAGAGCATGGAATACAAAGACATAAATCTGCTCCTAGGACTCCACAACAAAATGAGATAGCAGAGCAAAGGAATAGAATAATATTGGATGCTACTAGAACAATGTTTCTTGAAGGAAACATATCTCATGTGCATTGGAGAGAAGTATTTGGGATAGAAATGTACACATTGAATAGAATTAAAATCAAAGAAGGTACAAGTAAGACTCCTTATGAATTATGGTTTGACCATACTCCTACTATAAAATATTTTAGAATATCTAGTAGTAAATGCTATATCAAGAGAGACGATGAGATAGGGAAGTTTGATGCTCAAAGTGATGAAGTTATTTTCCTTGGTTATTCTACTAAGAGAAAGGTCTACAAATTCTTTAATAATGAATATGGGGTTACGGTATAAATGACTACTATAGAAAGCATCTATAGTTTTTTGACTCACATGATACCTAAACCTTGTTGAGGTATACCTCTAGAATCTCTACTTTGTTGACTGGAATTTATTTAGTGAGTCAAAGAGTCTTCACCAACTTTGGTATTGTATCTCCATCCTTGAAATTGTCCACCTTAATAGGATAAGAATACACATCAATGTAATAAATAAGGTAGTGAATAAGAAGAAAATTTTTTCCAAGGCTTCCTTAACCTGATACATGGGTTTTAAGAAGGAACCTGACATATTTCTATTATAGGTTAATTCTAGATCTTTCACCTTATTATTCCCCATCTCCATAGGAAAATAATCTTCTTGAATGTGATAAAAATTAAAAGAACTAATCTAACATGTAAGCACGCTGTCAAAATGGAACCTTGACATAATATTAACACAAAAAAAAACAAAGATCCCTCACAACTAAAATCAACTGAAAAATATTTTAGTAGAGAAAATAATGCCCTTAAAAAAATATAGAAAATTATAACTGTCCACTTATGAGCTAGGATAATCAAATCTAGCAATAGGATATAAAAAACCCAAAAATATGTATGATTGAAGTAATGCAAGACATATTTATAACCCACATAAATAGACTACTAATAAGTACTAAGTGATTACGTAGAACACCACACAAATTGATAAAACTAGATAAGGATCCCTCTAGTGTAAGAATATCCAAAAAAACTACATTTATCAAACTGCCTCCCACAACCCCACTTTTCAAAATCTACTCTATAGAATGGGAAGTAGTGCTAACCTTGGTGCCATAAACAAGCCTGAAGTAGTGCCAAAATTGAACCAATTCTAAAATTGGAGAGGGAAATATATTTCCCATCAAACTTAAAACACCTAAAACCTAACATCAATAACCTCAATCACAAAGATCACCAAATTACATCTAGAACATAATGTAGTAATGTCAAAAACTCTAACATAAAGTTTATCGTTAGGCTTCATAATATCCAAAGGTCCATATCCTTCTAAAAGAAATCACTAAGAATGGAATATCTCACACAAAAATCCATTTTCTTGTAACAAATGTAACAACTCAAGGATCCAATCCAATTCCATAAAGTAGAGCATCCTATAACAAGTAGGCGAAAATCCCAAAATATCATACAATTCATTATAAAAATATGGGTATGAACCATAAAAATAAATCCTTCAACTACAAATAGCCAAGCCAAAGGACAAGGCTTAGACAAACACCCTTCCACCTAAATGATAGTATCCAAGAAAAAATAAAACAATTATAACTCCTTAAAAATCCTTAGACTTAAAAAAGTGGAGTATGACACCAATGAGTGTTGGCCCAATGGAATTAACATTTTTGAGGACTTCAAATTACATCTCTATAGCATAACCTCATGCATCAACTTTAATAAGGAGTTATATTCTAACAACTAACTTTTTTCGCTAGAAAACCCAATCATTAAAAAACCTAATGGCTCCCTAAGTCATCACGCTCCTTTCACAAAACCACCTACATTAACCTTTTCCTCAACTCCTTATTGCAACACTACCATTTCAAAATGTTTGGGTCATTAAAACCTTGGCTATGAAGGCTTTTCATATTTGTGATAAAAAAAATAAACCAAGCTTTGGCCTATCTTCATCATATATTCAAAAACATTTGGTGTACAAGTAATCAAATTACTAGAGGCCTTAACCAAACCAAATCAAGTGACTATTTGGATTCCATTCAACCTCAACCTTCAAACCTTCCCTTATATTGAAGGGTTATCTCAAAAATAATCTAATATCCTCTCCAAAAAGGCTTCCATTGTGCCTTTAAACTCTTCTCCATGGTGAAGAGTCATTTTCCCTCTCTTAACTTAGATCCTATGGACTTTGTTTCAAAATATGAAGTTTACAAGGTGACTTTCTCATTATGAATTCCTTACAAAGGTGAAACAAAATTCTCTTTCAACACAATAATCAAAGAAAATGGTATTGGCATTAAATGTGAAAAAACCCTGCAATCCATCGTAGAGGACCATTTCGCATTTGCTAAACACTATATTTTTTTGGAGAACACTCGAAACTTATACAAGGAAAACATCTTCAAGAGAAAGGATAAAGAAATCTCTTAAAATAAATAACCACCTCACTAACCTCAATTTAGATGATGGATGGGGCTTGATTATTTCATGGAAACCTTTTCTCGTCAACATTAAAAACCTCTATCAACCACTATCTTGAAATAACTTTCCATTGTTTTTTCTTTCCCCCATCACATCTCTACTTCCGACCTTAAGGCCATGCTAGGGGGACCCACTATTTGTGCCTCCTCTCATTTTTTTTTGAGTTCCGTTTCTTTCATTTTATCTTTTTTTGTGTCCCTCTAGTAGGTCCCTTCATTATCTTATTAACTAATTTTTTTTTTCAATTTTTTAAATGTCTATTTCTTTTATTTCTTCTCACTGACCTTACATAACCATTATTTTTGGTTTATGTTCTTCCTTTCTAAATGTTGATCAATTCACTTTCTTAACTTTATATTTTGTCTAGTTTGTTTTCTTCTTTCTTACCATTTTCAACTTATTAAATTCTAAGTTTGTTCTTTAGGCTAAACTTTTAAGTAAGATTAGTTTTAGTTCTTTATTTTATCTTATTATATTACATTTTTTATTTTACTTCTTTAAATTTCCTTCACTACTGATATACACTAAATTTGCACACTTAGTTCAAGCTCTCATAGTCTTGATAACTCAGTATAACAAGGGAATCATCTCAAGGTTGTGGGACCTTTTGCTAACCGAGATGAGACCTCTAGATTCTAGGCTGGTTCCTCTTGGATAGTCACCTTGATTTGCTCTTAAATAGGAAAGTAAATTTGAGGAGAAAAGGGATAGAAGGAATGCATGAAAGGGAAATGACAAGAAGCAAATCTATCCTACTAGGTGATGCACCGAAACTAGGGTTTGGATCTCAGTATAGAGGAATGAAACTAATGAGAGGCTTAGTTCTGGGAGATCACAACTTACTGAATAGGCCTGCATAAGTGTTTCATGGAAGGGTCTGCAAACAAAAGAGGATGTTCAAGGAAAGAGAAAGATTCTTTCACAACAACAACACTGTCAGGATTAGACATCAATCCATGACTTGCAAATAAACATTCCCTCCTATAGCTCAGTGTAGGATTGAGACAAGACTGTCAGGGGCTAAAATATACCCACAAAGCATCTAAATCAGATCAACACAATAACACACACAGTTATAGAAAGTAAGAGAAATCAGGGGAACTAAGACATCATTGAAAACGTGCATCCATAAACCTTAATCCAATAAGAGATAATGCAAGCAGGGAAGACACAAGGACATGAAAGACTGTCACAAAAATGCCTCTATAATGCTTGTATTATGAATGGGAATTTACAAGATATGAAAAACCAGACAGTAGAAATGCTACAAATAGTTCTCTAAGGAAAGACTTTCTCTTTCTACAAAATGTAAATTTTGAGCACTACAGGCTCCAAAAAACAATATATACACCACTCACTACACGCAGGCAGGAGTCAAAAGTTAACCGGGGTTACAAATTTACAATTTAATAATTCAACCCTAAAGCCATCACTTATGATCATAATTGTTCATCTTCAAAATATCACAATAGATCAGATATCTTCCTTGTGTGCCCATGCCTGAATTGATCAAGCCTTGCCAGGAGAAAAACCTCATCCATCTACCTCTTTACAAGCTGGATGCTGTCATGAATGTTCAAATCTGATCAAATCCTCGAAAGGACTCAAAATGATGCCCAAAAGATCTCTGCAAATATCTATCCAATTGTAACCACCTCTAGAAAATATCATCAACTTCTACTTGCTCGCACCTGCAAGCATTCTCCTCAAAAGAGAGCCCATAAAAAACAAGTCACTCCGCTTTGAAATGAACCCAGTTGCATGATTGCATGAGCTAAAAAAGCTTCATGCGATCATCTGACAACTTTCTTTGAAACTGCCACTGCTTTTCCATAGCAATGGTTGCATGATCGCATCATGCCAAAAGGCTTCATGCAACCATGCGACACCCTTTGAAAACCTACCTCCGCTTGCGCAAGACACATGGGACCTGCAAGATACGCCACCTGCTAAGCTTGCCACATGGCCCAACCGGAGCTGACCACATGGCTAGACCCATGACCACACCGCTTGAAAAGTCAGTGGTCACATGATCGCATGAGGATGAAAGGCTTAATGCGATCATGCGACAACCCTTTGAAAACTGTAAACTTAACCCCGGCTCCACCCTGGGTTCAAATTTCCATTTAGTCGCCAAGCCGCACAATCTTCCTTAACCTTGCGGTCACATCCAGCGACCACGTGAAAATTGTCAATCCTTGCTTCATCCAACAGTAGTCGCTGAGTCTCAAAAAACTTTTGGCATATTCCCTTCCATCAAGAGATTACCTGACTAAGGGAAGTCGTTGAATCACTAGGTAGAAAGAATATTCTTCTCTTTATCGGGAGATTACCCGACCGAGCATAAAATTAGGCCCACCTCCAATTGTGCAACTACGCAAAGCTTGCCAACCCTAAGCCCGGTACCACCACATGTCACTCCCTTATACATCCCAGCTGCTACATCAGTGAACATCTTGTCACCCCTAGCATAGGACCCACCCAACTGCAGATCCCATCTAACAGTTGTCGCATGATCACATGGGATCAGAAGATCCCATGAGATCATATGACCATCGTCAGATCTCTTCGCACTTGCACCAATGTAGAAACCTCAGCCCCACTAAGTTCCTGTCCTTAACTATCAGACCATGAACCACCACCACCGAAACTGCTAACGATTTGTCACATGGTCGCATGGGCTCAGAAGAGCCCATGTGATCATGCGACTAACCACATGATGCTACCCAATAACCACTGGCGCTTGGAGTTTGCCACCGATCCCTTGCTTACCATTTATCGCATGATCGCATGTGGCTAGGAAGGCCCATGTGATCATGCGACCGACTGCGTGATGCTTAACCAGTGACCGCAAACCGCTGGAGTTGACCGCTTGTCTTGACTACTGAAGATCTTGCATGATACTGCATCAATGGTTGTCGTATGAACTCATGGGATCGGAAGATCCCATGCGATCATGCGATAGTCATCGGATCTTTCTTTGCACTAGCACGGCTTTAGGCACTGGGACCCACCCATCGAAGTTGTGCGCTTAGGGTTGAAAACATAGAAGGGTGTCGAAAACATAGAGGGTTTTCAAGCCAAGGTTGAAAACACACCAAATTTCCAGAGCAAAGAGGTCAAAAACACACTAGGATTTCAGACCAAAAGGCAAAAAACATCCTAAGCCTGTAAGGAGGACGTCGAAAACACACTGGGTTTTTGACATTGAGCACTTCTTTTTGGAAAACAGGAACTGTGGCCAAAAATGAATGACAGGGAAATTTTGGGCAACATTTTGGTGACCTCTGTTGGATGTCAGCCTACTAGACATTGGACCAGTTGCCTTGATGTATCCATTGAGCATAGGAGTCACTTCTTTTGAGCACAAAAACTTTCAGAGACAAAAATTGAACCAGGAAGACAAACCTGTGCACAAGCACTTCTTGGAAAATAGGAAACTACTCTAGAGAATAGGGGAAAGAAAAATAGGGAAACCTATCCTAACCTAAACTAACCAGTGCAGAGACCTGACTAAACAAAGCCATTCACTAGCATGTTGAAATAGCTACCCTTCCTCATCAATATATTTTGCACTGAACACATGAAGATAGCTACAAGGATATGAGGCATACAAAAATTTGGCAAATGAGGATATGCTGCCATTGCAAAAACAAGATCAATTTCACTCACCTCAAATGGATCATATGGAGGTGTCTCAGTGAACTCCTTCTGGGCCAAGTATCTAATGGGGTAGCCTCTTGAAATTCTGAAGGTAGGACTTTCATTGGTGGTTTCTTCTTTATCTTTGTGGCTGCCTTCCATCATGGACAGCCAGGTCAACTCATTGTCCATGGACAGGGGACTATCATCTTCCTCCTTTAAACTAGCCAAGAGCTCATCAAAGTTGTCAATGTCTTGAAGATTTGGAACTGATTCCAAATCCTGCTCATGTAGTAGCTCCTTGTGAAAAGGGCAATCCAAGACCGGGCCCTCTTCAACAAGAACATAACCTTGAACCTCCACTCCAAAGAATAGGGGTTCAACATCCAATTTGTCACAAAAAACTTCAATGATATCCAAAAATTCATGCTCTTCTTCAAGGTTTTTGTCTATGTCCTTTTCTTGGAAAGACTCTCTCATGGCTTCATCATTCTGTTCCATAAAACAAACCAGCTCACTCAACAAGGGCATGACATCCATTATAGAATCAACCTCCTATTGATGGTGGACCTATTGTTTTGATTGACCTTCAGCCATAGGTAATGGCATGGTCTCTTCTTTATCATCAACAAAGAGGGGAAGCTCATTCAACAAATCATCCAAGAGCTTAGGCTGAGCATCAACCTCCACCTCCCCATCCTGCTGCTTCATTTCACCATAGTCACCACTTTGCACTGACACCTCAGATGCCCTCTCCTCCTCATCACATTAAAGCTCATTCACCACAGGTCCTTGCTCAGACACCAGACTAGTGTCCTTGAAAAGACTTGGCATCTGACAGCCAGGAGGTAGAGTCCATTGGGGTATCCATATTACTTCATCATTCTGAGAGACCACAATGGCCTCTTGGGATGAAATTTTTTTTTGAACGGGCTGCTCTTGTAGAGTAGTGGGCTACATCTCAAGCACAGACTCTTGAAAAGAATTTTTTGCCTTAAAACTTGGGATGTGAAATTGAGGGGGCTCAGAGGAAGAAATAGAAGGCAAACCAGTCTTGAAGTTAAAAAATGAATGCTTTTCTGGTTCTTCATGTGTAGGCTCTTGAGGTAAATGGGCCCTCTAGCTTGGAATTTTATGCCTAGGAGCCTCTTGTTGAGAAAACAGTGATCTCAACCTTGCTGCCTCAAAGTCAGCTTGGCATCTGATCTCTTCTTGAAACTCTCTTGCTTGTTTCTCATCAATGAGAGTCTCTATTGCTTGGTAAGGAATGAACCCTTGCTCATAATTTTGAGCCTCCATCTCCTGGTAGGGAGCTAACTCCTCTTCATAATAACTTTGAGCCTCCTACTCTCTCTGTTCCCTGAGCTCAATCACTTAACTAAATTAAGCAATAGACTCTTTACCTCCTGCGTCTCCTTGAAGTCTGAGCTCAGAGTCTGCATCTGTTGCTAGATAGATTGAGAAGGGGAGGGGGGGTGGTAAACAAGATGGGGTAACTGGCTTTGCATTTTTTTTTGTGCCTCTTGTGCCCATGATCCATCTTGCCTAAGAGCTCTCTCATAAATTTGCACAAGGGCAAATTTATTTGGGGCATACTGGATATACTGATACCCTTGAGAAGTATAATAGCTTGGGGAAAAGGAGGCTTTGGGTGGCTTTGGTAAGGCTGAAAACTAGCTGATGGAGCATTATTCTCATGATAGGATGGTGAGTAACCTGACTATCCATAGAAACTTGACATGTCTACTCATGCAATTAGCTAGGATTTGAAAGTGAAAGCTTGAAAACATACTAGCATCTGATCTTTGAAACCAATAGACCTTCTGGAGTCACCAGATATGCAGCAAAAGGACCTCTTCTAGGCCTATAACATGCTACCAGCATATAAGAGATAGCATATTCTTTTCAAGTAGACTTCTTTTGTCCCATCGGGCATGCGAGAAATTTTATACACTGGCACCAAGGTGAGGAATCCTTTAGCTTGAGTCTATACTGATAGGCATTGTGTACTGAATTTCTCTGATCCATTTGTAGATGAACCAATAGGAACACCTTTGAACTTTAATCTGATCTTCACTGTGGTCCCACCGGGTGTGCCAAAAATGTTATACACTAAATTTGCACCCTTAGTTCAAGCTCTCGTAGTCTTGATAACTCAGTATAACAAGGGAATCATCTCAAGGTTGTGGGACCTTTTGCTAACCAAGATGAGACCTCTAGATTCTAGGCTAGTTTGTCTTGGATAGTCACCTTGATTTTCTCTTAAACAAGAAATTAAACTTGAGGGGAAAAGGGATAGAAGGAATGCATGAAAGGGAAATGACAGGAAGCAAATATATCCTACTAGGTGATGCACCAAAACTAGGGTTTGGATCTCAGTATAGAGGAATGAAACCAATGAGAGGCTTAGTTCTGGGAGATCACAACTTACTGAATAGGCCTACATAAGTGTTTCATGGAAGGGTCTACAAACAAAAGAGGATGTTCAGGGAAAGAGAAAGATTCTTTCACAACAAAAAAACTCTCAGGATTAGACATCAATCCATGACTTGCAAACAAACATTCCCTCCTATAACTCGGTGTAGGATCGAGACAAGACTATGAGGGGCTGAAATATACCCACAGAGCATCTAAATCGAATCAACACAATAACACACATAGTTACAGAAAGTAAGAGAAATCAGGGGAACTAAGACATCATTGAAAACATGCATCCATAAACCTCAATCCAATAAGAGATAATGCAAGCAGGGAAGACACAAGGACATGAAAGATTGTCACAAAAATGCCTTTGCAATGCTTGTATTATCAATGGGAATTTACAAGATATGAAAAACTAGAGAGCAAAAATGCTACAGATAGTTCTCCAAGGAAAGACTTTCTCTTTCTACAAAATGTGAATTCTGAGCACTACAGGATCCAAAAAACAATATATACACCACTCACTACACGCACGTAGGAGTCAAAAGTTAACTAGGGTTACAAATTTACAATTTAATAATTCAACCCTAAAGCCATCACTTCTGATCATAATTGTTCATATTCAAAATATCACAATAGATCAGATATCTTCCTTGCGTG
This sequence comes from Chamaecyparis obtusa, assembly GCA_027943335.1. Classification (NCBI taxonomy): domain Eukaryota; kingdom Viridiplantae; phylum Streptophyta; class Pinopsida; order Cupressales; family Cupressaceae; genus Chamaecyparis; species Chamaecyparis obtusa. The sequence continues at coordinate 112,429 of BSBK01012606.1, forward strand.
CCCATGCCTGAATTGATCAAGCCTTGCTAGGACAAAAACCTCATCCATCCACCTCTTTGCAAGTTGGACACTGTCATGAATGTTCAAATCTGATCAGATCCTCGAAAGGACTCAAAATGACACCCAAAAGATCTCTGCAAATATCTATCCAACTGTAACCACCTCTAGAAAATATCATCAATTTCTACCTGCCCGCACCTGCAAGCATTCTCTTTAAAAGAAAGCCCATAAAAAACAAGCCTTTCCGCTTTGAAATTAACTTGGTCGCATGATCACATGAGCTAAAAAAGATTCATGCGATCATGCGACAACTTTCTTTGAAACTACGACCGTTTTGCCACAGCAATGGTCGCATGATTGCATGAGGTTGAAAGGCTTCATGCGACCATGCGACACCCTTTGAAAACTTGCCTTTGCTTGCACAAGACACATGGGGCTCGCAAGATCTACCACCAGCTAAGCTTGCCACGTGGCCCAACTAGAGCCGACCACATGGCTGGACCCATGACCACACCACTTGAAAAGTCAACAATTGCATGATTGCATGAGGCTGAAAGGCTTCATGCGATCATGTGAAAACCCTTTGAAAACCAAAAACTTAACCCCGGCTCCACCCTGGGTTCAAATTTCCATTTAGTCACCAAGCCACGCAATCTTCCTTAACCCTGGGGTCACATCTAGTGACCACGCAAAAACCGTCGATCCTTGCTTCATCCAATAGTAGTCGCTGAGTCTTGAAAAACTTTTGGCATATTCTCTTCCATCAGGAGATTACCCGACTAAGGGAAGTCATTGAATCGCTAGGTAGAAAGAATATTCTTCTCTTTATCGCAAGATTACCCAACTGAGCATAAAACTGGGCCCACCTCCAACTGTGCAACTATGTAAAGCTTGCCAACCCCAAGCCTGGTACCACCACATGTCACTCCCTTATACATCCCAGCTACTACATCAGTGAACATCTTGGCACCCCTGGCATAGGACCCACCCAACTGTAGATCCCATCCAACGGTTGTCGCATGATCACATGGGATCAGAAGACCCCATGAGATCATATGACCACCATCGGATCTCTTCGCACTTGTGCCAATGTAGAAACCTCAGCCCCACTAACTTCCTATCGTTAACTGTCGGACCATGAACCACCACCACTGAAACTGCTGACGGTTTGTCGCATGGTCGCATGGGCTCAGAAGAGCCCATGCGATCATGCGACTAACTACATGATGCTACCCGATAACCACCGGCACTTGGAGTTGGCCGCCGATCCCTTGCTTACCATTTGTCACATGATCACATGCGGCCAGGAAGGCCCATGCGATCATGCGACCGACTGTGTGATGCTTAACTAGTGACCGCAAACCACTGGAGTTGACCACTTGTCTTGGCTGCCGAAGATCTTGCATGATATTGCATCAATGGTTTTTGTATGATCTCATGGGATCGGAAGATCCCATGCGATTATGCGATAGCCATCGAATCTTTCTTTGCACTGGCATGACTTTAGGCACTGGGACCCGCCTGTCGGAGTTACGTGCTTACGGCTGAAAACATAGAAGGGTGTCAAAAACACAGAGGGTTTTCGAGCCAGGGTCGAAAACACACCGAATTTCCAGAACAGAGAGGTCAAAAACACACTCGGATTTTAGACCAAAAGGTAGAAAACATCTTGAGCCTACAGGGAGGAGGTCAAAAACACACTGGGTTTTCAACATTGAGCACTTCTTTTTGGAAAACAAGAACCGTGGCCAAAAATGAATGACAGGGAAATTTTGGGCAACACTTACATTTTGAATTGATTCTTTATTTGAGTTGTTTTAATTTGGTTAAAATTACTTATTGCTAAGTTTTTGGTGTTTTCCAAGCATTTTTTCATCCTTCACTTCTTTTTACCCCTTCTTCTAATTTGATTTCTAGATTTATTATCTAAATTTTCTGGGTTTAATTTAGTTTCTATTAAATTTCTTTACTTTAATTTTACTATTTCACTTTCTAGTCGCGTGCTAAATCTTATTTCTTAATAATTTTTTCTCTCATTTTCTTTCATCTGTTGTATTTTATTCTTCTCTCTGAATGATAGGCTTTACATTTTTTTCATCCTTTTCTAGTTGTCTTTGTGACAATTTTTCACCTTTTTGCTAGATCTTTCCATTATTTATTTTTCTTATTCTTCCTCTCTTTTAGTTTTCAATGCATTTTCCCTACTTATTTTATTATTCTTTTTATAAGATTTTTATTTTTACTTAATTATTTTTTGATAATAGGATGTAAGATTTCTCTTGACCTATCCTCATAATCTAAGTTATTTTTAATAATATAAATTTGATAAGTATAAAATAAAATATATTTTATAATTAGATATTTTAATACTGAATTGTTAATAGGTGAAAATATGCATTGTTTGAGAATATATTATTTCATTTCAAAAAATAATATTTACTATCAATATTAAAAAGTAAAATATAAGAGTTATTATCAATTTCAATGTAAAAGTAAAATTTAAAAATTAGAAAATTATACATGTTAATTAAACATATATATAAAAAAATAGTTTTATACCAAAAACAAAATGCTAAATAAAATAATTTAACCAACATTATAAAAACTCTTAATAATTAAGAGACATATAATTAGTAAAAAAATAAAATCTAATCATTCTATTTTAATAATATACAATAATATTTATATTATTGAACTAAAAATAAATATACAATAATATTTTTAATATTAAAGATCAAAAGTTTAAAATGAAACTTATAAATAAATTTTATATTTTCATGTTATTAGTACTTGCAGATAGGCTAGGCAAGTACTATTGCATCCATTTTTGGATTTCTTCCATTAACTAGTGATTAAAAAATCACATTTCTACCAATTAAAATGATTATTTTTATCAAATTTGTTACAAAATTAATAATTTGTATAGTATACGTGCACATTTTTTATGTTTATAATTCAATAAAATTAATTTCGAGCTCTTCTATTGGCTTAAAAATTTAGGCTCTTATACACTGATTTTGTGGAAGCACTACCTCTGTTACAATTTTCAAGGCAATATTATAGGGGCAAATACGTTACCATGCCCTTAAACTAATTCATATTTATTTTTAAAAATATGTTATAATATAAATGCATGATTTTGGATTTAGATTATTTATTAACTAATGTATATTAAATTGAATAATAAATTTATTATATGTATTATAATTAGATGTTTTTGATAGATAAAACCAGCAAGAGGGTGCTGGCCCATAATAGAGACTAGAGGCACATTAACAGCATGTTAATGGCGCTAGCCGAAAGAGAGTTCCACAAAAGAAAACATCATTGAAGCAATGAAGCCAAGACTCTAAACATACTTTCCCCTATCAAACACAAAAATCACGATGCTAGCAAGCCAAAAAACAAATTCAGACCTACAACTAATAGTGTTCAGATTGTAAGCAAACCAGAGCCACACTGGGCTAGTCTTAAAACAGTAGCAATTGACAAAAGCCCCAAAAACAACACCAGGGGAAACCTACCAATAATTGAGCAAAATAAAGACCCCCATATTAACTACTTTTCCCCCTAGCTACTTATATAGCAGCATATTTGACCACTCTTCCAACAAAAACTGGAAGAGATCCTTGTTGTCTTCGTCCTCCGGTAGCGCTCCTCCAGCAAGCTTCTCCTGCACAAGACACAAAGTAGTGGCCGAGTTCCTCATGATTTTGAGGGAAAATTTGTTGGTCAGCTCGGAGTGGTATTCAAGCCTCTGGACCTTCCTCCTGAGGTCATCGATGTCACTATCCATCTCCAAAAAAATATTCTTGAGAATGCCTTTGAAATTAGTCACCTTAGAGGGGGCTCTGTCAACATTGGGATCATCCTCACAATTATGTGTTTCCCGGGTGGGGCTCAGAGTGGGGGTGGGGTTGATGGGGAGATTCTGAGTATGCTGGGGACTGGAATGGGGGTGGGGGTCACCTCTGTGGGGGATAGTTAGATGATCAGAGGAGTCATTGAGGGACTCATGGGATAGGGAATCTTTTTTTGAGGCTTCATGGGTAGCAACCTTCTTAAGTCTAGACTTGTATTGCTCCTTAGTAATCCTTCTAGAGCATCTATGCCCAGTGCCACTAAGGTCCACCTCAATAATACCTAGGCCCTCCAAATCTTTCTTCTTGGGGTCGGTTATGGGGGTACTTTCAGAATCAATTTTGAGGTCAATAGAGTCAGATAAATAGGAATTCTCATGGTTAGTCCACTTCTTATGGGTCCTCTTCCATATTTTTCCTCCGACCATATCAGTCTCAGAAGTCTGAACAAATTGAAGGGATTGAGAGGATTGGATGGGTTTAGCAGCTTCAACCGGAGGCACATTTTGGTTGATTTCCTAGATATAAGAGGGTTGGGGGGTAGGATAGAGGGCTTTGTGGAATTGGAAGAGGTGGAGGAGGAGCCCCTGCTAGAGAATGGGGGTGGGATTTTCTAGATTCTCCTTAATATCAGCAATATTACTTTCAATAGAATGAAGCAGATAAAAAGGAATAGACATCAAATCTTTATTCCTAATATGGTTCAAAAATGGCAGGTGATAGTAGTAGTAGTAAACAATAAACTTACCCTCTAGAGTAAAGTATTTCATAATAATCAGACAAATTTTAGGCCAGAAGTCGGGGAGCTCCTCTCTATTGAACCCTCCTTGCTTTTTCACAGGCTGGTCCCCCTCCCAAAAAAATTGATTGAGGCTAGTGGGATCTGGGGTCCTGCTCGTCTTCTTGTATTTTCTACTAGTCATGGGGAGACCAGTTGCTTTGACAATAACTTCCTCATTCAAATGGAAATGAAGGCTTCCCACCGAGACCTTATGATTATTCCAAGTGGAGAAAAACTACTTTGAGATCCTCTCATCATGTCCTCCTCTCATGCACTCCATAAACACCCAAATCCTACCCTCTTTATAGTAGTGAGTGACGAGCGCATCACTAGAAAAGGCTTCATCAATCTTATCAAGTTCAATACAAAAAGTATTGCCCCCCCATTTCAGAATCAGGATCAGCCAACGTCAGAGGAGTAGAAAAACCAGAGAGCCGAGTAGGGTAGTAATTTTTAGCAGAGCACATAAAATGGCAAAACTTTCCCCAAAACCTTTTAATGTAGCGTTTGCTTTGAGAAAGTCTTCAAGAGGTGCACATTGTACCAACCAATCTAGGAGATCTGTAGGTGTTATTAATGGAAATAATGCCAAGGATACGCCCATTGTTTAAAATTTCCAAGTAGGTAGCCTGAGTCATTCCACCATTACCTCGCACGTATGGGAGGTGATTATCAAAATGTATGGGATGAAGAAACCACCTTTTACAATTCCCAAAAATCTTACGGACACAAGGGTACGTGATCTAGCACAAGTTTGAATTAATCATGATAACGTGTCACAACATTCAAATTCTTCTCCTCCTTGATGATATGCTGAGTCATCAAGGGAAATTCTGACACCTCATTCCAAGTGGTGAGTCTTTGCTGATGTAGGCCCGTCATAGCCAAAGAATCGGTAGCCTGGTTCCCTTCTCTGTACGTGTGTTCGACAGTGAAATGTTGAAGGTTATTTAGAAGCATTTTTATTTCCAGTAGGATGGGGTTGGCTCTCCATCTGACGCTAGTCCCCCCTTTAATAGCCTAGATTACAATTTTGGAATCCCCTTCAATTGACATATGTCTTATATTGAAACTCATAGCAGTTTGGATTCCCCATAATAGAGCCATACTCTTAGCTTGAGTCACAGTGCTGTTGAAAATGGGTCCAGCATAAGCAACAACGTAGTTGCCATTATGGTCACGAAGGATCCCTCCTCCACCTTGGCCCTTAGCATTAGCAACACCATCAAAATTTAATTTGATCCACCCCTTGGCTTTCTGGGAAACTTTCTTAGTGTCATCAAATCGGGAGAACTCCTGTAGGATATTCCAATTATCAGCAATTTTAACCTCCCAAGCCTTGGGGGGTGCAGAGGGGAGCTTCCAGTTGGCCACCTGAGTATTCTCACAAAGCAATCTGGTACCAGATCCGGTTGTTCCTTTCCTTCCAGATCATCCAATAGACATGTGGGGGGATCAGCCGCCAGAGCAGTTGGAGCAGCGGATGTTTAGAGGGAGAATTCCAAAAGCTAAATTGGTGAACCTCCCTACTAAAGACCCATTGGAGCCCCAATTTGCAAATGACTTCATGCCATATATTACTAGCATATTCACAGTGTATAAACAAATGATTTATTGTTTCTTCCTCTCTCAAGAAAAGGGCACATCTATTCGCCATGGAGAAGCCCCTTTTAACTAGGTTGTCTTGAGTTAGAACTTTTCCATGCATGAGAGTCCACCAGAAAAAGTTAATTTTTGGTGTGAGTTGAGGGATCTAGATCTTCTTCCAATCCTCTAAGTTACCATTTTCCTTTAATAACAGATTGTAAGAAGATTTGATAGACAATGTCCCCGATTGGGTGGGGGCCCATAGGATAGTATCCTCATGGTTTGAAATTCTGATATTAAGGTTCTCCATGAGCTCCTTCCCCATTTGTTTCAGATCCTATCTATCCAGCAGCCATGTCTATATGTCCTTCCACTCTCTACTAGTCATATAATTAGAGACTCTATTGCCAAGAATAGGTCTAAGGTGCTCCATGAGAGGTTTGAATTTACATCCCAGATTGGGGAGGTTAAGGATCCAGTGATCCTTCCAGAAGCCAGTAGACCTCCCATTGCTGACCTACTAGAAAGCCCCCTTGGCAATGATGTTCCTACAATTGTAGATGTTCTTCCATAGTTTGGAACTAGTAGGAAGGTCAGTATCTTGGAACTTCCTATTAAAAGGGAGGCCCTAGAGATATTTGGCTTCCATTATTTTACACCATTCAGCCTTTCCCTTAAAGAGCTTCTAGGCAATCTTGGTCGATAGAGCCTTATTTATGTAGTTGATTTTTCTTAACCCCAACCCACCAAGACATTTCAGAAGACAAACCGTGTCCCAATTCACAAGAGACAACCTCTTTTTCTCCTCTGATCTAGTCCATAGGAAGCTCCTCTGGATCCTTTCCAACTTTTTAGCCATGCTGCTCTTGATCTTAAAGAGTGATAGGAAATAGATGGGGACACCTTGAAGGGTAGCCGCCACCAATTGAAGTTTTCCAGCATTGCTCAACATTTTCCCTTTCCAACCCGCAAGCTTTTTCTGAGTCCTTTCAAGAATAGAATTCCAAAAATTTTGAGCGACCTCTTTGACAGTGAGTGGAAGACCCAGGTAGGTGGAAGGAAGAGAAGCAGAGAGGCATCCAAGGATTTGAAGCACTTTATTTTGAGTCTCTAGAGGTGTATTGAAGAAGAATAGATAGCTCTTTTGATAGTTAATGCATTGACCAAAAGCCCATGTGTAGCACTCCAAAATTTGCTTCCAATACCTTGCCTCAATCACTGAAGAAAACCCAAACAGGAAGGTAGCATCCACAAATTGTTCCAGCACCACCTTGGGGCTAGTAGAAGCCGGTTTGACCCCCTTAATTAACCCTCTTTCTGATAGCATACAAAGATTCCTGCTAAGAATATCAGCAACCATAATAAAAAGATAAGGTGAGAGGGGGTCTCCCTGTCTGAGACCTTTTTCTAGGGCGAAGAAGCCCCACGAGGAGCCATTAACCAAGATAGAGAAGCACACCGTTTGGGTACATTCCTTGATGATTTGGATAGTTTTGTCCTTGAACCCCATTTTTCTAAGAATTTTGATCAAAAAAGACCAATTGACCTTGTCATGAGCTTTAGAAATATCCAATTTAAAGGCCATACCTGGAATCTTGCTCTGATCCATAGAATGAATGATCTCATGGGTAGCAATAGCCATGTCCAAAATTTGCCTTCCTAGGACAAATCCCTTTTGAGTGGGACAAATTAACTTCTCCAATAGAGGCTTTATCCTACCAATAAGAGTCTTGGTAAGAATTTTGGAGAAGGTATTGTAGAGGCTTATAGGTCAGAAATCTAGCATAAAGGAAGGATTGTCAAGTTTGGGAATGATGGCAATGTAGGTTTGGTTATGCTGTCAGAGAAGACGTCTAGTTCTGAAGAAATCCCTGGCAGCGCGGATTACATCAGAACTGACAATGTCCCAAAAATCCTGAAAGAAGGTCGGGGGAAACCCATCAGGGCCAGAGGCTTTGTACTTGCCCATAGAAAAAACAACACTCTTAACCTCTTCATCTGAGACCCTTCCTGTAATTCTTTCATTGTCCTCTGAAGTGATAGCGCAATGGACATTCTCCAGGAGTTGATTTTGAATATTGTCCGGGCATATAGGACCCCTCTCTGAAAAGAACTCCTCAAAGTAGTTGATGGCCACCTAGTTAATCTTTTCCTTATCCTTGACTATAATTAGATGTTATATATTTAGATTATATAACATAAATCATAATTATAATCTAAATATTAATAAACTTAACTTTTTCATTATATATTTTATATTAATTAACTTATGAATTAGTTATAATAATATATATTATTTATAATAAATAATTATAAGTTATATTTTAAAATACTAAATAATTAACATAGATATATTCACTTACATCTATAAAGATTAATTTTCTTTTATTTTAAACTATGATAATTAAATATCTTAAAATTGTAAAACAAAAGAGTAAAATATTTATAATTATTATATATTTATAATTCTAAATTAATATAAAACTTCACCTATTATATCAGATATTTGTTTATCTTTAATTTATCATTATTAACTTAATATCAAACTCCTAATCAATTAATCAATCCAGTTATATTTGTATGAAATAGCCATAATACAATTTGGAAGAATTTAATTATTACTATTAATATTAAGGCAAGTACTTTGCCACTACGTGGCACTTGTTAATTATACATTACATTTTAAAGAATGTTTTGTAGATATTTAGTTACCTGAAAGAATTCTTTTTTCTTATAATAAGATTAGATTCTGTATAATAAATAATGAGTAAATTATAAAATTATTTTTCTTATTTTGATTATTAAATTACATAATTCTATAATAAAATTAATCATATTTAATTATATCTATTTAATTTATAATACTAACCTATAGATCTTAAATATACAAATATTAAAATTTCTATTACTTAAAATAGATACGTAATAAATATATTTAATATATAAATTTTTTAATGTACCTATTGATATTTGTAATAATATATATTGATATTAATATTTAATAATTGTGAAAAATGATTGACTGGTAAGAAATATTTTATAATTGTCTTATTTTTTTTATTTTCAAGTAAACACCTAAAACAAATAATTTATTAAATTTATCTTTTATTGTTAAATTTTATTTTAACTAAAAAAACAATTGAAATAGTTATGTTTATAAAAAATAAAAATATTTAAGAAATAATTTAATTTGTTAAAAATTAAGATCATTGATATAATAATATGGTCCATATAATTGAAATAGTTATGTATATGAAAAATAATTTTTTTTTAAAAATAAATTAAATAATCGATAGATTAAAAAGGAAGGTACAACACAAAAAAGGGGGAGGCAAGCCTCAACCACCAAGTTCAGCTGAAGACCATACTCAGTCAACCAGAACAATAAGTAACAGTTTAACGAGACTACAAAAGAGAGCAAAATAGAAGCTACTCCAAAATAACATCTTGATCATCAATCCAAGCTGTCCAACCCAACTCTCCTTCCATCCAAACCATTGTCTTCTTCTCAAGGACTTGAGAAAAGAACTCAAGTCTATCTGAAAAGGGGCCTCTAGTATCCCACATCTCTTTGAGTAGCTCCTTGAGGGCTTCCTCAAAAGCAACCTGATTGTCAATAATGCTAGCCCATTCAAGCCCATGTTTCATCTCGTATATGAACATTGTAGCGAGCCCATCATGGAGAAATCTTTTCAACTTGTCATGTTCAAGCTTCATGATGCAACAAACCTGCGAGACAATCTTAAAATGTATAAGTTTCAATTGAAACAATGTAAGGGATTTTCTAACATCTTGGAATTTGTCCTCATTTCTACATTTCCAAATAAACCAGAGGATATGGGAAGAAAGAATATTCCAAAATAGATTACCATCCCTCTTAAGACCAGATATATTTCCAATAATACCATCAAGAATAGTGACATGATCAGCTATAGAAATTCCAAAGAAATTCCATATAGATCTAGCAAATTGGCAAGTAAAAAAAAAATGTCTTAAACTTTCAAGATTCCTGCAAATAGAACAAGAGTTAGTACCACCAATCTAATTTTTAACAGGCAACCTATCAAGAAGAATTTGCCATTTAAAATGCAATAACTTGGGAGGAACATGAGACTTCCAAAATCTGTCAAGAATCTTTTGCCATTCAATAGAGTCCAAGTTCACATACCAGATGATATTCAGGTGTGAAATAATAAAGTTGTCTTTGTTAAGCACCTTATATCTGTCTTTATCTTTGATATTATGCAAGAGTGATCCATCATCCCAACGAAAAGATAGAAATCTATGGGAATCCACATCACATCTGCGAGGGAGATTAAGGTTACGACAAGCATTGGAAATCATATTATAAGTATGCTTGTGAGAGATAGGGAGACTGAATTTAGTTCTGATATCCTACCAGCTGGCGAGGTTGTCATTCTCCAAGATATCAATGAGGCATTTAACACCCTGGTTGTTCCAGAGTTTCGCAGAACATCCTTGAGTCATAGCAAGAGGCTTACCATTATGTTGTAGATTCCACCATATAGATCGCTCACCATGAATAGAATTATTGTTAACAATGCTATAATTATCAATAAATCCCCTCACAAGTTCCCAAGCCTTCCAAATAGACTTAAAAACCAAAAAACCATGGACGGAGACAGGGAATGTTCCAGCAACAAGGTCAGCAAAAGGAAGATTCTTCCAATACTCGGCTTGCTCAGGGTGACTAGATTGAATATTATATCTAAGGAGAATCTTCCAAGGCTCCTGACCATCAAGAGCCCAAAAAATCCACTTAGCAGCAAGGGAAATACCTTGGATCCTAAGGTCTTTGAGCCCTAAGCCACCATCTTTCTTATCAATGTGGCACCAACTCCATTTAACAACGTGTTTCTTTTTGTTACCTTGGCCGTCAGACCAAAGGAATCTTCTGATAGCCTTCTGAATTTCAAGCAATTGGTAGTTGCTGAACATCCAAACAGAGGAATAATATATACTATAAGAAGACAAAATTTTCTAGCAAACCTGCACTCTACTAGCAAGAGACAGCGTCCTATTATCCCACTTGAAAAGCTTCTTGATAATTCTATCCTTAACCCAGATCCACATGTCTTTAAGAGAAGGGGAGATGGAAAAAGGAACCCCCAAGTATCTCACAATTTTATTAGGTCCGCCCCAAGAGTATCCAAATTGGGATTTAGATTTAGATTTAGAGGTTCCTCATTCCAACCAAGCATGATAGATTTGGATTTAGAGATGCGAGCACCTGAGATGGTTTCAAACAAGATGAACTTCAAATTGAGATGTTGGATATTAAGACAAGATAATTCAATGAAAAGTGAGGTATCATCCGCAAATTGGATATTAAGGAGCTCCGAGCTATCAGGGAGAGAAATGCCCTTAACTTTGGGAGATAGTATTATCTCTGAGGATACAATACAAGGCATGAGAAGCTATGACAAAAAGAGCAGGAGCAAGGGGGCATCCTTGACGAATAGATCGGGATAGGGGGATAGGATTAGATAAAAAACCATTGAGATCAATTCTAGTAGAGGAATTTTTAAGCAGGACTTGAATGTATCTGACAAATTCATCAGGGAAGCCAAAGGCCTGAAGAATAGAAAGGATGAAATCCCATTCAACATGGTCATAAGCCTTCTCAAAATCTAAAAGAAACATAGCAGAACACTGATTCAAATTTTTGGCCCAATCCATAGATTCCCAGCTGGTAATAAGGTTTTCCAGGATATATCGTTCTTTGATGAACCCAGTCTGGGTAGGGCAGATAAAGTTAGTCAAAATATTAACAAGTCTGGAGGCCAAGGCTTTGGCTAGAATTTTGTAAGAAACATTAAGCAAAGTAATTGGGACTTGTCTCCATCCTTAGGGATAAGTTTAATAATCCCCATATTGATAAAATTTCCAAGAGTGCCATGGTCATAAGCTTTTGAATAAAGATCAAATAAATCCTTGGCAATCCAATCAACATTGGATTGGTAGAATTCAGTAGGAAGGCCATCCGGCCTAGGTGCTTTATCCTTCTTAAGAGAAGTTATAGCATCAGATATTTCTTGTATTGATACCTTATCCCTGAGTATGGAGGCATCCCCCTCATCAATTTTCTTGGGGATAAGATCCTTACATCTATTCCTAAGATCCTTGGCATTGCTGCTGTCCTCAGAACTAAATAGAACCTTATAAAACTTCTTGAAGGCAGCAATAATGTCATTGATATCAGTAAGCTCTTGATTATCCATGACAATTCTATCAATTTTCTCTTTATTCTACTTATGTTTAAGATGATTAAAGAAGAATTTGGAGCCCTTATCACCATATTTCAACCATTGTTGGCAGCTTCTGACAGAGGCCCCAATGGTTTTAATATGTTGATGCTTCCTCAGAGTATCCCTAGCAGTAGAGACACGTTCAACATGTGAAATAGACGTGGGATTAGCTTGAACCTCAACTTCAGCTGATTGCAATTGTTCGTTCAAAGTGTTGTCCACTCTTCTATAATTCTTAGCCTTCCTTTGCCCTAAGGTTTGAAATATTTTCCTCCATGAAGTAACATTGCTATTGCATCTATCAATATGAGTAAAAGAGTTATTAATACGGTTAAAATTCCTAACCATCTTAACAGCAATGTTAGTATCCTGATCATTAAGCAGTGAGGTGTTAAGGATAAATTTATCATTACAATGAGCAGAAGGGGCAAGAGCATTTGTAATGTTAATAAGAGCAATGAAAGGGAGGTGATCAGAAAGGGTAGAGGCAGAAGCAATAACAGGGGCATGTTGTTGGATAGGAGAGAAGGAGAAAAAATTAGAATTCACATAAAATCTATCAAGCCTGGAATAAATCCTCTTAGCCCCCTATTGAAAATTACACCAAGTGTACCAGAGGCTAGAAGTATCTCTTCTATACCCTTCCATAGGATCAAATAAATTAAATTTTTGTTTACAGCGATCCCAAAAGTCCTTCTCATGATGTTTCCAAGTAAAAGGGAGACCCTCAAGTTTATTATCTTGGTTCTTGACCATGTTAAAGTCCCCAGCAAAAATCTAGGGAATGTCGGGAAGGTTATAAAGCCAATCCCAAAGAATGATCCTATCTTTAACCTCATTGGGGGCGTAAATGGAGCAAATGCCAAATGATGAACTGTTAAGCTCAATAACAGCCCATGCCACATGGTTGTAGGAGGAGCAACCAACAGACATAATATATTTATCCCAGTAAGGATTAATAAGAAAAGCATCACCACCTTTCCCTTTAGGATGGTTAGTATAGATTTTGATAGCATCCCTCCAGATAAAATCTAGAGAAGAATTAAGAAGAAAATTAACAGCCTTAAGCTCTTGCATCATAAAAAAATCTAAGTTTTTGTGACCCATTAAAAACCTCTTAATAATCGACTTCCTATCCGGAGACTCTAGGCCTCTAATATTCCAGGATATGCACTTCATGATGACGAATTCAATAGAGGGCCAGTAAGAGGAGCCAGATTCTCCCCATTTTTCTTTTTATTTTTTGACCCTAAGCGCCTTCCCTTCTTTTTGGAAGCCGGGGAACCCCAGGGAGGGTCCTCCTCATCCTCACCATTATTCAGTTGAGAGAAATTGGAGTGGGGGCCAATCATATTGAAATTAGGATTCCCTATATTCCCATTAATGTTATGTTCAACTGGGTTCTGTATTCTAGCATTATCAGAGCCTTTATTAGCAAGTATAACTTCAATAAAAAAATCATCATTTAATTCATTAAGACCAGAGATGGGGGGGCTGATGTTGCTATCATCAGAAGGGGGGACAATATTCAAGTTAGGGAAAGTTTTACCATGTCTATAGGCACCTCACTCATGGTAACATCACCAGACCTACCATCCTGTGAGTTCTGTCCTTCCAACAAATTAATATAAAAAATCTTACTGTCCATAGATGGTCCATTTTCAATTAATAGAGTAGGGGAAGCCAAAGCAGCAAAGGGGTTCGATTTGGAGGTAGCACGGATCTGGTCAGCAGCCAATTGTTGCACACTCTTTTTCCTAGGCTTCTTATTTTTCACAATTTGAAAACCCTCATTATCTCTCAAACTATTTCTTTGGTCTGAAACAATAGGTTGTTGAGCTATAGGGTTAATAAAACTAGATTTATCAGGCCCTTTTCTAGAGTGTGAATCAGAGAAGGATCGATTAGGGATCGAAGTATCAGGGATAGCGGCCAATTCCCTGCTACCAAAATTACCATCTGCAAAGTTTCCTTTGGACAGCTCATTATTTTTCTTATTAATGATGGGGCAATTCTTTCGAATATGCCCTTCCTTTTTGCACAAAAAAACACATGTTTAGACCCCTGAGGATTTCAATCGGGCAGGAGATGGTTTCACCATGGATTTTCAAGGTAAGTTATAGGGGAATATCAACCCTAGGTTTAAGAGAAACTAAAACCCTAGCATCAAGATTGGACACAAGTCTGGAAGTTTCATCAATTCTAATGATAGAGCCAAACAGAGCAAGAAAATGTGTAAGGAATTTCCATAGGAAAGGGGGAACTTCTTTTAAGATAAGCCATCTGGGTGAAGACAGGGCTAGAACTTCTTCACAAATAGCATCATGTGACCAAGCCAGAGCCCTAAATGAAGTTTTACCAACATTCCAGTATTGCCCTTTTAGGGCTTCTACTTGAGCCTCATGATTATTAAAGAAAATAATGAAAAGCCCTTTTTGAATCTGTCTACAGAAAGAGATTTTAAGCCCTAATTTTAAACTCCATAAGTTATGAAACCAGTCATCCAAGAATTTCCTAGGAGGGCATTTCTCAATATCAACGCATGCAAAGAAAATTGCGGTGTCACAGAGCCTAGACTTCTCCAGAGAAATTTCCTTGAGCATAGCGTCGTTGGGTGAGACAACAAATTCATTCCATATGTTAGGAGATTCCTTACCTTCTTCGAGCGATCTCTTGCCTCCAACCACCTGCACAAATCTCACATCAATGGAGACCCCATGATTGCTGGGAGCCACCATTTCAGTGAATGATTTCTTATGAGGTAAGGGTGAAGGGCTAGGGCTAGCTTTAACGGTCGAGGGTGCGGATTCTGAATCAGAGGGAAAGGAAGATCTGGGAGCTGAAGACACATTGGAGGGAAAATGAGAAGCCAAGTTGGACGCAGGTTTAATGAAGCCATCAAAACCCATTTCCATAGCACAAGGAGTAAATACAAGTTAGAGCACAATAAAGGAGTTAAGGTCTAGAGAAAGCAAACCGAAGCGGAGGAGCATTCTCCTCCACACACTATTTCCATGTCCTTAGGAGCACGTGTCACATCCGAGCATGAAGGACATAGCAGATGCCAATGCAGATCACCTCCAAAAATCGCTAATAAAATTCGCTCGCAGAGCAGAGCCCAAAATAAAAATATTTAAATAGTTATGTATATGAAAAATAAAAATATTCAAGAAATAATTTAATTTGTTTAAAATTTAAGATCCTTGATATAATAATATGGTCCATATAAGAAAAACAATTCATTAGAATTACACAGAAATTGATATAAAATTTTTAATAAACATCTATCAAATGTCTACTGTAAGTTTAATATAGACAATTTAAATTGATGTTGAAATCGTTTTAAAAAAATCTCATGCAACCATTTCATAAATTATATATTTTTAATGATTTACAATTATTCCTCAACTAAATATAGTTAAGAAACTAAATCCTCATAAAATAGAGAAAAGTAAGCATCAAATATGACTCTGGGCCTCATTTTGTAGTATTCTAGTAAACAATTTGTGCAACATTACCCGACATGGATGAGATTGAAAGAAAATAAGATTATGTTTCAAATTTATTAGACCGCAAGCCTTGGAGATATCGGAGAAACAAGAGGCAAAATGATATATGTTTTATCAACATTGTTTTCATCCTTCGTAAGCAGAGGGTTGGCTGTAAATATTTATTTAGAGTAAATGAGAGAGATGGAATAAGATTATAGGACCGTCGAATATTTATAGGGTCGGTAGTTAATTTCTCCTCCTTGTTTGGAAAACAAGTTGGCACGTGTGGCCCACCACTATCGGAATGTTTTTTGTACTGGTCGCTAGGGATTTACTTACCCCTCAGCAGTACACCATTGACTATGCGGCACCCAAAATGGCCTATTTACTATAATTATTAATTAATTGAAAATATTATATTATATTTATTCTATTTTAATTTGTAATTAATTAATTTTAAATTTTAATTAATCAAAACAAATGTTTGCCTTCTACATGTGAGCTATTAGATATTTATGACTATTGCAAAGGTTACTGAAGGTATAGTTTGTAAAACATCCATATATCTGCAGAGTTTAAACTAGCATGTCTATATTTTGAAAATGAAAGTAAAATAAGCTAAGAGAGATCTTTCTTGAGATGTCTATTCAGCTTGTGTACAATTTTTTTTTAATGAATAGTGCCTTCTCTATTAATTTAATATAAAAGTTATATATTCACAAAAAAGGGGCTAGGGGACATAAAAATCACCCCGCAGAGTTCACACGGTAAAAGCCAGAAACAACAACAACTATTCATAAAAAAAAAAATAGGCAAAAAGCCATTAAGCTGCAAGAGCCGTGCCAGAAGGAGGAGGATCTTTATCATCAAAACCCAAAACATCATTGGGGTTGACAGGAGAGTCAGGATTCGACCAACCATCATTTTTTGCTTCTTTCTTTTTCTCTTCTGCCCGAGGCGCGGAAATGGTTAGTGCCAGGCTGGGAAACTTGGAGGAGGTGGTAGGAGACCAACCAGAGCCATGATGGGTACCAGGAGCATCACGAGGGGCAGACTGAGCTGGAGTTGCCGACCACCCAAAAGTACGATGAGGTGGAGAAGCTGAGTAGCACAACCAACCATCATTGCCAACTTTAGGAGAGTGGTGGTGAGGAGTTTGCGACCGTGGGGTACAAGAGCTGCACCCACGGTAGTGGCCTCTAGAATGGGTACCTTCAGCAGAAATGGCATCAGGAGGAACCTGGGCAACAGTGCAAGGAGCGTTTCCCTAGTGATTGAGCAACTCCTGAAGGTAAGCCACCTCCATAGCCACTTTGTTAGCTTGAACCTGAATCTACATCATAACATTATTACATATGAAAGCCTTGTTATACAAAACAACATTCATATCAAGAAAGTTGTGAGAAAAAATAATAGCATTCCTATCCTTCCAAAGAGTGAACAAAATCTCCATCCTGAAAGTATGCCAAATCTGGGTAAACTTGGAAGGAAGTCTAGGAGAATTCCCTAGGACAATCATATGCCAGGAGAAAGGCTCGTGCCTAAAGGGTTTGAAAAAATCATGAATCCACTATCAATACTATTGAGCTCTCCTATAGAACCAGAAGATGTGCAAGAAAGTCTTAGGGTGACCATAGAAGGGACATCGAGGGTCATGAACACCTAGATGTTTGAGCCTAGGGCCCACAAGAAGCCCTTGGAAAAGAAGACACCTTGCA
Organism: Chamaecyparis obtusa; assembly: GCA_027943335.1. NCBI lineage: Eukaryota > Viridiplantae > Streptophyta > Pinopsida > Cupressales > Cupressaceae > Chamaecyparis > Chamaecyparis obtusa. Next base: position 130,135 of record BSBK01012606.1, read on the forward strand.
AAGAGAGGCATTTTGGGCTCCGTAATGGAATCTCAAACAGTTTGGAAGCAAGAGCTCTAGTGATGAGTGGAAGACTGAAGATGCCATATATGGTTAAGAATGTCCACCATGGGAAGATGGGGAGACAACCATCGGTAGCCCAACCTCGACTTGTAATTGATGAAATGAGTGGTAGGATACCATTTCCAATCCTTCCACCAGGGTCGAATAGTCCTGATACCAAGCTTATGAAGAAAATTATTAGGAAGAGCAAAAACCAACAGATCAAAAGTTTGACGATCTGTGCGAGCCAAGAGAAATTGCACCTACATATCCTCCCAAGTGCGGAGAATCATAGTGGCCCTAGAGAAGAGGTCTTTGGGAGTCTGAATGCCTCATTTGAAAAATATAGAGCACTGGCCCCTTGAGTCTTAGGTAGAGGGATGCCTTGAATAGAAAACAATAGGGACCACCAAAGATCCTGTTGATTGAAATAAATCCCATTGCGAAATCCATCACCATCCCATTGAAGCCAGAGTTTAATAGCTTCCTAGGCTTTCCAAATGCTCTTAATGATGAAAGTTCCCTGAATCTGAAGAGGCTCCTTCATATTGAGAAGGGTTTGAAGACTAATGCCCTTCCAAGTTGGCCTATGAACAGGGAATCCTTAAGAGATGTAGTGCCTAAAAAGGATCTTCTAGGCCTCATCACCAGTAAGAGCACAAACAATCCACTTGGCACACGGAGCAAGACCTTGGGTCTGAGTGGAGAGAAGGCCAAGGATGCTAGAGTCTCTGGGGAGACAACAATATTCTGAAGAAACTCTATGGAACCCATGGCTATCAGCTCCAGAGACCCAAAGAAAGTCTCTGAGAAGGCATTCAAGCTTGAGATACGAGGCTTTTGAAGGAGACTAGCAAGAGGAGTAGTAAACATGAGTAGCAGCTAGAACTTTGGAGCAAATCTAGAATTTCCCTGTAAGGGAGAGGGGCTTGCAGATCCAATTATGTAATTTTTTTCTCAATCTTGGTAATCAAAACATTCCATAAGTCCACAGCAGCTCCATGGAAGGCAAAGGGAATTCCCAAGAAGAGGAAGACTTCTCCATGTTGGACCCATTTCCAGTCAAACTTAGCAAGCCAGGGAGGGGCTAGAAGGAAAGCCTGTCTAAAGCAAAGGGTCTTATGCCATTGAATAGAAGATCTAGAGGCTTGACAAAAGGTGTCTAGGCACTATAAAGCATTAGAGATATTTTCCTCATGCTCAATAAGAGTGAGAAAGGAGTCATCAACAAAGTGGCCATTGACAAGCTGAGAAGAAGAGTCGGGAAGAGAAATGCCCCAAACCAAACCAGTCGAAATAGAATTTGCAAGCAAATAACCAAAGCCTTCAGCACAAAGCACATATAATGTAGGAGCCAGTGGACAACCTTTCTGGATGGATCTAAAAATTTGAAAGGTGTTAGATTGAGACCCATGGATAGTGATGCACACAGAGGCATCACCAAAAAGAATCTCTACAAACACTAAGAAATTAGGACCAAAGCCAAGAGCTTGCAGCATGGAAAGAATGAATGGCCACTCAATGTGGTCATATGCTTTAGCAAAATCAATCTTGAGAAATAAAGTGGATTGCTTAGACTGACGAGCCCATTCCATCCCTTCCCAGACAACAACAATGTTGTCAAGAATATACCTAGACTTAATAAATCTAGTTTTCTCATAGTGAACAATAAGCGGAAGGAAATGTCTGATTTTGAGAGCTAAAGCCTTAGCAATTATCCTGTAGGAGACATTCGGCAAGGTGATGGCCCTGCAATTGCAGATATCCTCAATATTACTAGCTTTAGGTATGAATTTTATGTTCCCTTTATTTATGATAGCACCTAGACTTTTATTATGGAAGGCCTCGAGATAAAATTTATGCAGGTTAGGTCCTATAGCATCCCATAAGTGTTTGTCACTGGCCATATAAAAAATAGCTTCTTTAAGATCACTGATGGTAAGAAGTTGCTCACAAAAGGCCTATTGCTCAACCGTTACGCGGTTTGGAGTAACAACAATACAAGCCTTAAGAGCCTCCTCCCGAGTAGTGGAATTTCCCTGTGAAGCAAATACTTTTTCATAGTGTTGAACAAAAGCTTGAAGAATGGCAAGAAGCTCAGTAAGGGTTTCAGGTCCTTGTTTGATTTTTTGAATGCCAACATTGGTATGTCGGGCCAAGAGAGCATGAAAAAATCCTTAGAGGCTTTATCGCCCACCTCTAACCAGTGGAGGTGAGCTTTGATTTGAGCTCCACGAGTAGCATAGGCGTCTACAATATGCTTCTCATGTCGAAGTTGGGAAACCTTAAGCTGAAGCTCAGTGTTAAAGGGGTTCAATGCTAGTGCATCAAAATCATTGCAAAGACCCTTAGTGTTAGCTTCATAGGTACATTTCCTATAACAAGCCAACTAAGGGCCGTAAATGTAGATAAATCTCACAGTACAGATGATGGCATCATTCCGCCACTATATCCAACTAAGGTGATTGTGGGGCCGAGGCTCTAAATTCTGGACATCAAGAATGTGGGTGATAGTGGATGCATGCGTCAGCATAGACATGTCAAGAAAAAATTGAGTACAAGTAGCCCGCCTGGTAGAGGAATGCTAAGTGATGGAGAAGGAAATGGGGAAGTGGTCTAACAATGTCACATCTGTCAAAGGAGTGATAGAAAGGCCCCAACCTTTAGAAAAAGAGAAAAGAGATTGAGTAGTTATCCTAGCACGATCTAACCTCTTAAATATATGGTCAGAACTAGTTCTAAAATTAGACCAAGTATGCTAGACCCCACCCTATTGGTGGAGGTTAGCATTGGGATAAAAAAGGCCCAATTTATTGTGCATATGGTACCAAGCTCGTCTCTCCCCAACTGTCCATCAAAAAATAAAAATCCCTTCCTTGTCAGAGGCTAGCTCAACTATATTAAAGTCCCTGCACATCACCCAAGTAGCAGGAGGCAAGTTGTCCGCCAGCAAGCACCAAAGCTGAGATCTTTCCACAGCATCATTGGGAGCATCAACATTAATGATGTCAAAAGAATGGTTGTGAAAAGACAACAAGATCCAAGTGACATGCTACATCAGATCAGATCCATGCACAATAATAGAAGAATGAAGGTGAGGTGATAGAATAGTAATGACACCACCCTTGACAGCTTCATGCTGAGAAGAAAAAATAATGTCATCCGGCCAAATGACGCGGTAGGTAGAATTAAGAAGGAAACTAAAAATTTTCACTTCCTGTAAACAGAAAACATCGAGACTGTGTAGTCTGTGGAGAGTATCCAGAACATAGTACTTTCTGGAGAATTTAGTTAGACCTCGCACATTCGAGGACAAAAAATTCATAAAAACTCTTACATGGTTTCCTCATCCCCAAGAGAGGAGAAACTATTATGTCAAAAAGTTGGTACTGATCCAAAGGTGGGAAGTAAATCTCTAGAAGATATAACCCGCCATTTTTCTAGGTCATGCACACTTCCATCAAGTCTATGAGACTGACGCAAAGACTATGAAGAAGCTGATGGAACAGCTCGTGGTGTGAGCACCACCTCTGAAGTGGTAGGCCTCGTAGCTGGAGCTTTCCCTTGAATAACAGGGTGTGAAGTAGGTGGAGTAACCGGCGATGCTTCAATGGAAAGAGGATCTTCTCCAACTGCAGGCTCTGGAGGCGACATGGCTGCAAAAGCAGCATGTGCCATCTTAGAGCCTGAGGCATTCTTTCCTTTTCATGTGACCATAGTCCATTCTTCTTTTTTCCCAGCTTCTAAGTTTTTGACAGGCACTTCCTTCAGTGATGGCTTCACCTGAGGGGTGACCAGAGGGTAGTCCTTAATCTTGTGTTCCGCTAATTGACACCTATAACAAGTGTTTGGTAGGTTCAAATAAAAAACTTTTTGAGAGATGGTGAGGGAACCAACCTGGATCTCAATAGTGTCTTTGAGGTCCCTAGAAAGGTCAACCTCAACACAGACGCGCTTTTGAGGGTAGGCATTAAAAAAAGATTCATGCTCCATGACAATGACCTTGCCAAGGGTTTTGGCAATAGACTCAATAAAAGGCCAGCATGGAAAAGGGAGACCAAGAAACTCAACTCAAATGGGAACCCTAAGTTTCTTGTTGTCTAAGACAGTGAAGTCACATGACCACCTTTGGAAAACAAGTAGGGAGGACTTCACTACATAGGGCCCGCAGATAAAAATAGCTTGCACGTGGGAATGGTTAGCAAAATGGAGCATGAAAAAACAATTGGTAAGGTTTTGCACACCATCAAGGCAGACCCCATGAGGGGTCTAGCTCTTATTTACCCAATCTTTGAGGATACTTTGAGGACGAGTGCAACCTACAAAATATCCAATCAAAGTATGCCTTTCTAACCAGTCACATGCAGAATCAAACTCTTGTAGATTAAGAACAATATCAAGCTTACCTCATGAAAGACCTTGGGGATGAACTTGTGAGCATGTTTATTCAAAGGAGGCACCATGGCTTTCCAAATCTTCAACTCGAGCACCAGGATCAACTACTGGGCCGAAGTTGGCTGGAGCCATACTAAAAGCTAACCCTAATGCAAAAATCGCGCAATAAATGTGGTATGAAAGATGGAAAGCTCAAAGAAAAGACACAGACATGAAGCCATACACATGAAACCCTAGCAGAGCGAAAAACCACCCATTTAGGAAATTTTTGAAAAGGTAGATTTTCTCTATGTACAAATTTGATTAAATCTTTTTCATTCTTTATAAGCTCATATGTAACAATAATATGTTTTTATCACAATCAACAAAATATGTAATAGTAGAAAGAAAAATTGTTGCTAATTCTTTATAGGAGAGATGGTTGATATTTGTGATTTATGTGATGAATACTTCTCTCCTATGCATGAAGTGGAAAATACATTCTTGTTAATTGTCACTTAAAAGAAAAATTGAAATAATGACATGCAATCTCTATTTCAATCCAAAGAAATCATGCGCTATATAATCACCTAGATTCAACCTTGTTGATTTCTTTTCCATTGTCATACAAAGAAATGAAAGTATTTTTATATAACTGTACAATCTAATATAAAAAGTGTATACTTACATCTCTTGGGCTCTTTCACAAAAGATTGAATGGTATCATGTTGTATTTTAATATGCTATTTGTGAAGCTATTATATATATAGCTGTGTAATATTTGTGAAATCCAGTAAAGAAAAGGCATTTACAAAAACTTGCAATAAATCCAATATCAATAAAATCAATTAAAACAATATATTTATAAATACTTGTGATCACCTAGATGACAAATGTATCCTCTAAACGATTGCTAAAATAATATTAAAGGATTTCATCTAGATTTTAAATATAAAAGAAGGCATATTTAATAAGACTAAATGGTTGATTTGAAGGTGAATGTAATGGTCTTCTGCCACTATTGCAATAACAAATAAAATGGTTGGCCTTTCACTACCTTGAAGATATATTTTTTAAAAGTCAATATGCTACTACAAATGTAACTTTGCCAACTCAACATAGTAGACAATGACATGAATGACAAATTCATAAAGACAAAATGTTAATGACTAAATCTGTTTTCCATGTAGGAAGCCTTTCGACTTAATTATACCAACAATTTGTTTTGTCTTTGTATGGAAGTTGACACTTAAATATTTCTTGGCTCTTGGGTATTAATGAAATTCCCTATAGAGATCATCAAATGTCCAAGGGTCAAAAAGTGGCAATTTCAAAGTGTCACCTCATACCTACTATGTTCACTCAAAATTGTCAATACTTGTGGACAAATGTCTCAATAGTGGTGCCCAATTACCAGCCAAAAGAGGGTAAAAAATGAGTGGCAATTGGTACATGTGTTATCATTTTTGGGGCTCCATTAAGATTAGTAATTGTGAAATTAAGTGTAAGTTTCAATTATTAAAACAAGTTCAGTTGCTGTTTTTTTAATAATTATTTAAATCTATATATTTATTATATATAATATTATTTTAAATTTTTATTTATCTGTCATTGACAATATATATGAGATCTTCAAATAATTCATTAATCAATTTTTATTTAAATTTTTCTTTTACTTCCATTATATTTTTCGAAGTGCACAAAGTTAGATGATAGATTCTTAAAATATAATTTAAAAATGCCAATATTTCTAAGGCTCTATTACTAGACATTGAAAAAGCATAGTACAAATTTAAATATATAGTATTATAGAAGATAGTATAATTATTATGTTTGCGTATTCAAATTGATTAATAGAAAAAGCTATTTCACCTCATTAATAATAAGAATCTGTTTCACATTTAGTGTACCACAAACTTTGAAAATATCGTAGAAAAAACAATCAACATAATATTCTTCTCTCAATGTTACTTTGGCCGGTTGTATAGCTACGGATTAGCCAAGAAAAATGCAGCGCGAGTCGCAGTTCAATAACCCGACACGTGTGGCCCACCACTGCTGGAATAACTTAGGGCGTGGTCCAGATTAATGTTTTGTTGGCGTAGAAACATGTTAGCATAAAATTACTAATATATAGTCTTCCATGCAACCTCTGCTCCTAATTCTAATCCCACGGTAATATGATTGAAATTTCATTATCGTCCAGCATATTTTTCTCTTTTTATTGGAATGACACTGAAATTTTAGATTCCGCCACGCCAACATGAAAATGAATCCGTTGACGTTTCTCTCTTCACAGACATATAATATAGATTCTTTAAATATAAAGAGTCGTGGTTAAATTTTCATTTAACCAGTGACCTAAAATTTAAAAACAATGGCATCTCGTTGGGATTTTGGATATGCCCTAGAATTTATTGGATTAACGCCATGCGCTGGCCCAAATACAGCTATAAATGCAACTTCCTTACTACGAAATCCTCACAGCATTCAATTGTAGGATTTCAGTCTGGAGTATAGTTTCCCTCTTTGCTTCACATCCTCGTCTTCATCCAAGTCGTTTAGGTTATTTTTTTAGGGTTTTAGTAGAGATCAGGATGTCCGAAGCTATGCTTAGTGAAAACACTACAGTCCCAAGTGATAATGATAAGAAAGTCCTGGACTTCATTGAGAATGTGACCATACATGCTGATGAAGTGCAGGCTCATGTTCTTTCTGAAATTTTGAAGAGGAACGCTCATACAGAATACGTAAAGCGCTATAACCTCAATGGTCGCACTGATAGAGAGTCATTCAAGAAGCTTTTGCCCGTGATTAAGTACGAGGATCTGCAGCCTGATATTGTGCGAATCGCTAACGGGGACAAGTCTCCCATTCTTTCGTCTCATCCAGTCTCCGAATTTCTCACCAGGTAAATAAACTACAAAACTGTAAATGATATTTAGCTATGCTATTATGTTTGTTAATTCGATGTTTCTAGTGGCAGATTAATTCAAAGTTTAATTTATGTGATCTGATTCGTTGTAACAGCTCTGGAACATCCGCTGGGGAACGCAAACTGATGCCCACAATCGAAGAGGAATGGGACCGAAGAGCGCTTCTATACAGCCTTCTCATGCCTGTCATGAACCAGTAAGGGTTTCCTCCCTTAATTCTTATATTTACACACATATTTATGTAAAATTCTAAAACAACGAGCAGGATTTTAACGTTGGGAAATGGTGTGTGGCAGGTATATAAAGGGGCTGGAGAACGGAAAAGCTATGTATTTCCTCTTCATCAAGTCTGAAACCAAGACTCCTGGTGGATTAGCCGCTCGCCCTGTCCTAACAAGTTACTACAAGAGCCGCCACTTTAGGGAAAAGCCTTTTGATCCCTACAATGTGTACACCAGCCCCATGGAGGCCATCTTGTGCCCCGATTCCCACCAGAGCATGTACGCTCAACTCCTATGCGGCCTCGCCCAAAACAAGCAAGTTCTCAGAGCAGGAGCCGTCTTCGCCTCGGGCTTGCTCAGAGCAATTCATTTCCTCGAGCAGCACTGGCGATCGCTTTGCTATGACATTCGAGTTGGAAGCCCGAGCGAGGAAGACGTGAGAGATCCTTCATTAAGGGAGGCCGTGATGAACATGTTGAGTCCCAATTCTGAGCTTGCAGATCTCATTGAGCGAGAGTGCTCAAAGGCGTCATGGGAGGGAATAATCAAGCGGCTGTGGCCAAACACAAAGTACCTGGAAGTAACTGTGACAGGCGCCATGGCTCAGTACATTCGGGGGACTCCCTCAGTTGTGCACGATGTACGCTTCCTCCGAGTGCTATTTTGGCCTCAATCTCCATCCGGTCAGCAAACCATGGGAAGTGTCGTACACAATCATGCCCAATATGGGCTACTTCGAATTTCTTCCCCTTCGCCGAGACAATTGCCATGGAAATCTCAACAATCTGCCAGAGCTTGTGGACCTCGCTGATGTGAAAGTGGGTGAAGAATATGAACTTGTGGTTACTACATATGCAGGTAAATTATAAGAAATGCAGAAAAGCGTTATATAATGATTGCCTAAACATGTTCAACCCCCAAAAAGCAAAAACTCTATAATGATTCTGTGAAGATTCCGAATATCAGAAAATCATTCATAAAAAGCGCTATATAATGATTGATTAACGTAGTTACTATTGTACGTCTTAATCATTAACATAATTGTTTTCCTTGCTGCGGTGCAGGGCTGTATCGTTACAGAGTGGGTGACGTGCTCAGAGTGACCGGCTTCCATAACTCGGCACCGCAGTTTCACTTTGTGTGCCGGAAAAATGTGATGCTGAGCATTGACTCCGATAAAACCGATGAAGTGGAGCTGCAAAGCGCCATGGACAAGGCAACAAAGCATCTGGAGAGTTACGGAGCTCGGGTAATTGAATACACGAGCTACGCAGACGTATCTAGCATTCCCGGGCACTACGTTCTTTTCTGGGAGCTGAACAGTGCAACTCATGTGGAAATGCCTACTGAGGTGTTGCAGAAGTGTTGTCTCACAGTGGAAGAGAATTTAAATTCTGTGTATAGACAAGGTAGGGCTGCTGACAAATCGATCGGCCCTCTGGAGATAAAAATTGTGGAAAGTGGCACATTTGAGGAATTGATGGATTATGCCCTAAGCCGAGGGGCATCTATCAATCAATACAAGGCACCCCGCTGCGTGAATTTTGCTCCAATAGTGGAGCTGCTCAATTCCCGAGTCACGGCGTCCTATTTCAGCCTCAAATGTCCCAAGTGGACACCTGCACGCACCAACTGGGAAACTTCTTCCAAATTATTCTAACTATTCATCTAGTCCAATTTATAATATTGTGAGATATTTTAGATCAAAAGAATGTTTGATGCTAGCATATCTAATGTAGCTGATATGTAAGAAAGATATTTGATGTAGGTAGTTGTTAGATTATATGAGTTGTTAAGAAAATATGTGAAAAATTATTGTTCATAAATAAATCTTTAATGTATGTATTCTTGTAAATACAAAAAAATTTCTAAAAAGAATTATTTTATTGGTGTATCTATTTATTTATATAGATCTTTACATTTGGAAAATTGTATAGTTATTTTAAGGACAAATATATTAAATAATATATATTTTTTTATTTTTTTTACATTGCTAAATATTATATAAAAAGTTTTAATTTTTGGAAGATTACTATAGTATATGTATTTTACATTATTTAATGTAATTTTTTTTTTTATAAGAAATTTGGTAAATATTAATTATATTTTTAATGTATATATTCTTATAGTCTTATATATATAAAATCAATTTAGATTTTTGATAAACAATATTCTTTTATTTATATATATATAGCTTTACATTTGAAAAACTACACAATTATTTCAGAGATGAATATACTAGATGATATTTAATTCTCTAATTTTGTAATAAGTAAATTGAAAGATTTGTTAAGTTATAAATGTTCATTTCTTGAGTGTATTATGTTTTTATCATTTAGATTGTAGCTATTTTTTAAAGTAGATAAAAATGAGTTGATTTTTTTTCGAACGTGAACAAGGAGAGGGTTCTCATCCTAATTACAACTTAGAAATCATTAAGAAGTAGCACATGAACCCTTTCTTTGGGCAATTATAGCCGAAAGAAAGAAAAACCCCCCAATAGAAAAACTAATCAGAAACAACAATACTATCAGCTTCAAATATCATAGGACTAGCATTACTACTAGCAACATTATCGAGATTATCCTTTTTCATCCTAATGCATCTGTAAGAGTATATGTTTTTCAAAGTAAGATCATAACCAACAGAGCTTCCACTCATGAAGTGTAAATCGTTTAGATGATAACAACTATGTTATGACAACCAAAATAACAAGCAACTATATAAAAATATCGTTATAACTAGAAACAACGTAGAATAAAAAAAAGTAGGACAATAGGAAATTATCTTAATTATCATTGAATTTAGAGTTCTTTTCCTAGTCCTTAGAAAGACTATGAAGCTTTCTCTCCCTTTCTCCAGTGTCTTCATCTTGCGCTTCTGCCTTGTTGTGATGCTCCTTTTATTTTTCCATTTTCCTTACTCTTCTTTTGCCTGTCAGAACTCCAAATGTCACCTTTTTCATGACGCTATCAATAACCCTACAAAGAGAGGATATAATAGTGCTGCAATGTTCCTTGGTAATGATAACTTGGATAGAAGAGTCCTAAAGAGCCATGATTCTCTTTTGCAGGCTTTCAATTTTATTTTGGAAATTAGAGAGTTCATTGCTATCACCCAAAATAGGGGGAGGAGGAGTGTTCTCCAAAATGTCATCAGTAGTTAAAATAGGGGAAATGAAAACCATATTCATTGTTTCCTCTAATTTATTTAAATTTACTGTGATATCAATTGAATTATCTTTTTCTTCCTCCCCAAGATATTCTCATTCTTCATAATCTTCATCCTAAGTATTTTTTGAGGATTCCTCTTCTTCTTCCAGTTTGTATTCAAAATTCATCTAGGAAATACCTCTTCCATTATTTGTTTATCTTTCCTTTCTATATTGATTAAGTGTTGACCTCATTTCACTAGAGCTAACCTCATGTTTTGGCTCCTCAACATTATCAATTCCCCCACCATCCTCTTCCTCCTTATCAACATTAATAAAAGGACTCATCTTCTTTACTTTTTTACTCATTTTTCTCACTTTTGAGGGAGCTTTTTTGCTTATCAAGGCCTTCCTTTTTAAAGGGGTAGTGTCAAGCAGAGCTAATTCAAGAGAGATATCCTCAGCAATAGAATTTGGGATTTTACCCCTTTTCTTTCCACTAGGATTGGGATTTTTAGGAACTGGGTTTCTTTCAATGAGTTTAATTTTCTTGATATGACTTTGGATGATATTTTTATTTTACGTGGCTCATCAAATTCATGATGAAATAAAAAAACATATAAATATTTCATTAAGTATGTTGGTGGAGTGATAATTTTGCAAGCTTATATGTTTGTGTTCTTGGTAATTTTCTATTCTTACTATAGCCTCAACTAAAAGCTCTACTATGGTAGTATAAAATTACATGATTATAAATTTGTAAATTTAAATGTTATAATAGAATACTTGATGTTATAAATCAAGGGATTTTAGAAATTAGAAATAGAAGCAAAATTAATAGATGCAAATAACTATGAAACATAGATGAATGGGATATGAACATGAGAAATTATTATCGATAAAATGAACCTAGCAATCATGCTTTACATTCAAGATCTTGAAATAACAAATGAAATATAGAAAAAAATATAAATAATTATTCAAAGAAGAAACAATTAAATATTAGGCATTCTAAGATGTAATTAATAGATTTAAAAATTAAATGAAGATATGCAAATATTCATGTTGTAAATATGAAGAATGTGATTCACTATCTACACCACATGAATGGTGCTTGAAGAGACATTAGTTTTTTATTCAAAATTTATATAATCATACTCAAATTGATGACTAAATTAAACTACTTAATTATAGACATTTATATTTTCCTTTTAACTTTTATATTTTTTTTATAAAAAAATCTAGAAAAATATTAGGTTACCATTTAGATGATTTTGGATTTTATGTGTGTAGATTATTTTTAATTGGAAAGTTTTTGTGGAGACAAATCCTCAAATACTAAATGAGAAAAATAATAGAATTTAGGATTAAACATATTGGTATTTTTATCTTTCGTGTTGATTGGACCATATTTGTAAGTAATTCTATGTTTCATTCACTTAATTTTTTCAATAGAGCCAAATGAATGGAATAATGACATTTAACATTTACATTACAAATGTATTTAAACAATTAGAAACAAATAAAATTGAGAGATGTAATTCTTTGGGAAATAAGGAACTACATGTTCTTGATAGATTATTGTGTCGATAAATGCATCCACAACCCTCAATTTTAAGACATCATATAAATTTACAACTATGTATTTCATTTTGTGATATTATATGTCTTATGATAATGTTCATCTTTTAACATGATCTTAGTTATTTTTAATATTTAATTATATAACCCTAAGATTTAAGAGTCTAGATTATACTTTACAATTAATATTTTGATAAACACAAAATACCATTTAATAAGTATTGACTTTTAAACATATAGTACAAATAAAAGTAGTAAACATAAAACTTGGAATAATTCTATAATAACATTTAATATTTGATTATGTGTAATAAATGGGGAGAATTAGGAACCTACTATCTTGATCAATATATCATTAACACCAACATCTAAACATTGTTATCAATAGTCGAGCCTCTTCGACAACCATGGGTGACATAGTTTCTCACATAGACCCCTTGGTCTATTTTGGGGGGGCTTAAACTTACCTGATGGTTGTTGCTTCAGAACAGTTGCGATCATTCCCAGAAGACTATTCTCACACCCCAACTCAATAGATTTATGGCGAAGGCAAAATGTGATGACCTATGAATTGAATTCCCTAAACACCCCTCTCTCTCTGTCTAGTAATACCCCATTTATATAAAAAAAAATAAGCTATATGTAAAACTTCACCCACACGTATCTTGTTAAGGACGAATATGGAAGTAAACTTCAACATTTGTGTTTGTATTTGTAATGTATAAATACCTTTGCTTTCATCGCTGCAAGCACAGTGCCCTCTGGAACGTGTTGGACAAGGGGACACGTGTGGCCCACCATTGTCGAAATGATCAAATCTGACTGTCTTTTGTTGAAGTAAATACTGGAAAACCAGAAGGAGAAGCAGAAGCAGAATATATGCACACGAGAAGTATTTCCAAATTAATAAACAAAAAATAATATATAGTTCTAGAAAAATAAGTTCTATAAGAATATGTGTCTATGTACTGCTTCTACCTCTGCTTCTGCTTTTGGTTCACCAATATTCACTACCAATGCAATTATTAACACCACTTAAAACCATTTCATTGCCATTGCCATTTTCTTTTATGTTGCGGAATTAGATGGACATCTAATTAAATTTATAGAGTGGAATTGCCGTCTGTTTGGACTGGAATTTCTAACATTATATCAGATCGAATAGAAGTCGGGATGTAAATTTTGTCCAAGATGAGTAGCCACTGTAGAAGAAATCAGCACATTGCATACGTCCAACATAACCAACCACAGAAACACATTCAACAAGGATTAAAGAGATAAAAGAGTTTCGCAGAGGCGTGCAAGACGATGCAAATGAAAATGATTTTGGCCGTTCGATTATGTAGCCGAAAGAGATCCTTCTCGCCTTGGAAACATCAACACAATCCATACGGTATCTTAAGAACTGGTTGCATCAGTGCAATATTATCATTCTCCACAGCCGATTAATTTTATTTACAATATTTGATCGAAGCTGCACGGCCTATAGAGTGATTTAAGAGCGATGCTTGGGTCCGCTTATATTTTCTTTTATTCCATTGTGAAGATGTTTTATTTTTATTATTGTTTGTAAATGAATTAAAATGCTTCTCTTTCAATTCCTATGGATTTTTAAAAATATTGCATATCAAATATATATTATTTTTATATTTGATAGTATATAATGTATTGAGTATAATAACAAACATGGGCAAGTAATCTTGATTGCAAAACCTCACAACCTATCGACCCCAAGAAAAAAGATATAGGGGAGAGGGACCAATAGTCATGAGGGCTAACTTCGTCAACATGTAGTCGTTGCATGGAATATTGTAAGACCTTCATTTTTTTTAGATATGTAAAATGGACACTTAACTACCTATAACTAAGGTTTGAAGGTGTGGTTCATCACGCAACTCGTTAAAATAGCACGCCTAGTTAAACGTGTACAAAAATTGGCTTTTTAAAGATTCGACCAAAACTTAATCTAAAAATTGCTAGTACTTGAATTTAAAAATATCATTTGTTATTAGTGGGTGATTGTATTTCTATACAAAATATGACATATATGCAACTTAAATGGACCATATACCTATTAGTAATCATAAATATTTGTTATATCTAACTTTTAAATCCAACACAAAAGGACCAATGCTTCAAGACAAAAAAATTATTTGGTGTTATAAAAATAACACATTATTATATAAAATATAACTTATACCGAACACAAAGGGACCAATAGTTGAACACTAAAACTTTTTGACAATCTCACACATTTCATGGGAAAATACAAGGCATTTTGGTTGTGTTCACCTTTTATATTTGTGATAAAACCAATTATTAATATGAAATATTCTAATGCATATACATTGCTACCCCAATAGTTGTACACATCATAATAGTATTTGTGCACTAAGATAGCAATATGAGTTTAACTAGGCATCTTATTTTATTAAGTGGGCATATTATTTTTTAATTGACACACATATGATAGAAAGGTATGATATATTATTTGAGACAAAAAATCATCTATTTCACTTGTTTATGTTATTTTTATATAACATTTATAGGTTCTGATGTGTTCAAGTATTGGTCCATTTTTTATCAATATTTAGAATTCTTTTGATTTACATTTGGATTATTTAATCACAATAAATAGAAAAAATGTGGTGTAAGACTGGATAATATATTCACTAATGACCACATGACTATTGGACCCCACACAACTATTGGTCCCTTTCCCCTAGTCTCTACCTCGGGTATTGGAAAGAGTACTCAAGGCGCAACATCCTCCCCTAAAGCTGTAACTAGCATTGGTGATGTAGATGTTTCTCTTTTGAAGGAGGTAGATTCTCAGGGGGTTGACAATAGGTAGGCCAATTCAAAGAAAGAGGAACACCCCTTCACTAAAGCTATCTTGAATATCATGAAGACCTTAGAGCCTAAAGAAAAATCTTCCCCTCAAATGGTCGGGGAGGCGACATCTTTGGATGAAGATGAGATTAAACAAAACATGGGTTGCATTGATATAATGAAAGGGAAGGTGAGAAGCCTAGTGGTGGAACGGAGAATGCCCTCTCCAATTTCTAATGGGGATTTAGTGGGGGAGGTTGTCTCTTCAGTGCTACGAAGCAACACTATGTGTAACACAAGAATGAGTAGATAGGGTGATCTCCCCTTCTATACTCCCTGCAAGAACAATAATGTTGGTCCATCCTTAGCACTCACCTCCACAACCAATGACATTTCTATGGAGGTCACTAAGACTATGATCCTTTCCCTATATTATAAGTCTTTCATGCCTCTCCTTAGATAGACAAAGACAAATGGGAAATCTTGAAGAGGTGAACTAGAGGGGTAAAAAAGATAATGTTGGAATGGAAACTAAGTTAGGAAGACCATCTGAGGAAACTGGAAGGATGAAGGTGATGGCTAAAGAAATTGCTAGTGTGAAGTAGTTGACTATGGAGGTATCTCAAAAAGGTAAAAAAATGAAGTTCCTATCTTGGAACTTGAGGGGCTTAAATATCCCTCAAAAGAAATATGCCCTAAAGCAGTGCATATTTGACCTCAAGATGGATGTTTTACTTATTCAAGAGGTTAAAATGACATCTCAAAATTTTTAAAATCTTGTTGACCATGTATGGCTACGAGCTAGGTTTTACTACCATGAGGCCAATGACACCTCTAGTGGTACTATGGAACTCTAGAACCTAAGCAAGCTGGATGGAGAATCATGTTCTTTATCCATTAATTTCTTGTCATCTTATTTAAAATGAGCAATTTCTCTTGGTATACATTCAAGATTTTATCCTTCATCTCCCATAATGAGAAATCTCTTTCTATGGTTACTAGTGACTTTAACTCTCCTCTATATCCTTTGGAGAAGCTAGGCATGTAATGAGAGAATGAACAATCTTTCTGAGTTCATCAGTAAAAATGATCTCCTCAACTTTAAAATCCAAGGAAACCCTTTATCTGATCCATTAATAGGAAAGGAAAACATTTGATTCAAGTCAGGTTAGATAGATTCCTGGTGTCGGCCAACTGGATCTAGGTTGTAATTCCACCCTTACTACAGTTCCTAGAATAGTCTCAGACCACACTCCCCATTCTCCTATGCTAGTCCTGAAGGAAAAACATATTTATGGCTCCTCCCTTTTTTTTTATAAGATTAGTGGCACTCTCACCCTAAATTCAAATACTACATCTGAAGGTGGTGGAGCATCCCTATAAGGGGAATGCTAATGTTCAAGATTAAAAAAAATATACAATATAAGGAGGGAGGTCAAAGAATGGAGTAAATCCTCATTCAATGACATCTTAAAATAGAAGAAAGAAGTTGAGGAAAATATGGACCAATTATAGAAAGCCATAGTTGTTGCAGATCACTCTCATAGTACCAGTGAGGAGGAGGAACAAATGGAGGGAAAACTTATCCAATGAGGAAATTTATTGGAAGCAAAGGTTTAGGATTCAATGGCTTCTTGAGAGGGACATGAACACTAAATTCTTCCATAGATCTACATCCAAACATAAAAATGAAACACTATAAAATCCCTAATAATGATAATAATGAAGAAGTTGTGGAAGTAGACAAAATTGGTGGGTGGGCTTTGTAGTTTTTCCTACATTCTTATTTTGAAAATGCAAGGGAGGACCCCACTGGCATCAGAGATAGCCTCCTAAACCATATTCCTACGATTTTACATGATGAGGATAATGATTCTCTTTTGGGGAAGGGTGTCTGAGAATGAGGTGGACCAGATTGTCTTTTCCATCGGCACTTATAAAGCCCTAGGGACAGTTGGTTTTTCATTTGCTTCTTCCATGATTTTTGGGAGGTGGTGAAATATGATATCACTAAGGCTTTTAAAAACTTCATTAGAACTGGAAAACTTCTTAGGAAATTGAACAAAAACTATATTTTCCTAGTCCCTAAAGTCCTAGAATCCAAGCATATGACTGATTTTCACCCCATTAGTCTTTGTAATAATTTTCATAATACGTTTCCCAAAGTGGTGGTGAAAAGATTGAAGCCTAATCTTAATAGAATTATCAACCAATCTTAGAAAGGATTCA